>CH002967.1:203128-249015 GCA_000149265.1 Ciona savignyi
ATTCTATACTGTTGTTTTATCCGGTCAAGTGCCGATGACGAGTTACCATTTTTGCTACGACGGGTTATCACTACCACCGTCGTATTTAAACCACTGCATGGTGCAGGCAAATAATAATAGTAATGCTTTGTTTCGAATTAACTTGTCAACCTTTAAAGCTCTTGTGAAAGTCATAACAATAAAAAAATAGAAAAAGAAAGCCGTTAATACACTCCATAGAAAGATACATTAAAAGAGAGCAAGTTTCTGGACATGGCAATAACTTCTAACCACGATTTCGATGATATGCCCGATTTGTCGGGATATTTTCATTCAACCAATATTATTGGTTTGTAAACACGAGCTCTGTAAATTATGTTACGAGTAAGTTATGTTATTGTTTCTTAAAAGCAGACTTCTGCTATCCGCTTTACGAAAAAGGTATTCCGATCAATTTAATGTTTACATTTTTGTTACTTAATATTACAGCATTGCAAAAAAGAGTTTTGCATATAAATTTTTTAAATAAAAGCGGAAATTGTAAAACAAAATAAATAAATAGAGTATATATAAGTATATAGTACCAGCAGTGGATTAATAAGTTAATAGTCAAATACAAAGCAATGTGATCCTCCGGTAACCCGTCGGATAGGATAACACAATCTTACAATATCTGGTCGGATAAATCTGGATTTTCTAGCATAATGGTAAAATATAAAACAGCTTTATAAAATAACAAATATTTTATCGATTACCGTGTATTATTTTTTTAGTCTGGGATTCCCCACCCACCAAAATACTAATCTTGTCTAATCAACTAGATGCGTTATTACTTGAAGACATCGTCAGAACCCAATGAACTTAACGGATACTACGAATAGTAAAAAAGACTTAATCATACAAAACACACTACAATAGCTATGCGGTGACCCAATACCAAGAGTGATTGGGTAACTAGGGAATTTTAGTGTGCAGTTTTCCTACCTTCCCCTTTTTCCTCTTAAGTTTTGCCACATGTTTCCTGATTTTCCCTTTTACACAGTGTTTACCCTTTTTACAGTTGGGCTAATTGCAGGTTGCAGTTCATTCATGGCAAATGTATAACTTTAATATTTGATCGATTCGTTCGTATTCACTTGATTAAGACCACATTCCTTACTAGAAACCATAAAAGGTCGTGGTCATCAGAAAGTGGTTTATGGTCAACAGAAAGTTGTTTATGGTAACCAAAACGTGGCTTATGGTAACCAAAACGTGCATGGTTCATGTGTGTTTTTTTGGTAAAATTAAAGGTCGTTGCCAAGTATCAACAAACGTTATACACTTTGTATCAGATGATTGAATAATCCGTTCGTGCTCTATGTCAATGACTTGGCAGCCGACAAAAACTATAATTACCGAGACAAGAAATAAAAAGTAGTCAATTCAAAATGCGCCACCCTTTGCGAAGGAAAACCATAATTTATTTAAGAATAATGTAGGATAACGTGTAAGAGATATCCACATTGAATGATTTATTTAAGAATATTGTCAAATAGCTATTGAAGGAAATCCACATTGAATAATTTATTCACGATTATCATCGAATAACTTGTAAGGAAATCCACATTGAATAATTTGTTTAAGAATAACTTCGAATAGCTAGTAAGGGAAATCCACATTAAATAATTTATTCACGATTATCATCGAATAACTTGTAAGGAAATCCACATTAAATTATTTATTCACGGTCTGATCAATCTTGTGCGAAATCAGTGTGTTGTAGAGTTATCCCTACTATCTCTAGACATCTCGCACCTACGTTTAAGTAGCCAAGGCTTTTACAACGTGTTACATAAGTTAAAGACAACGTTAACTCTTTTAACACTGTGTGGATTAAAGACAACGTTAACTCTTTCAACACGCTGTGGATTTATTAAATGTCAAAGAAAACGTTATGTTAAAGACAACGTTATGATAAAGACAACGTTAACGTTATGTTTCTTTAACACACTAATATGCATAATCATGCTTATGATATCGCCCCTTGCAAAGATGTTGCATTCTTGACCTATTTTATAAAGTGGCAAAGCAACCAAAATGTATTATGGAGCTTGGTTTCGATTCTTTTCGTGTAAGTTCGGCTGGTTGATGCATTTTGGAGGTGAAATATGGTTGTTGTTAATATTAACTATGAAGTCCTTTGCCTGACGGGGCCTGGCCACCACCCATTCGCTGAAATGTGACGAGGATTCGCTTCCACCACCGGAACCGGCAAGAACCGAGAATCCGGAACTTAAAAAGCGTTCCAGTACCTGGAATGGTAAGTCAGTGTTTAAGAATAATATTTTTACGGGTGTTAATAAGTTCTGTTTCTTATTACAACCTTGCGGTACCTAATTGGTTACACTAGATGATCTTGTCGTTAACTCTTGTTTTATTATCAAATGCAGCACGTGTTTCACAATTAATTAAATGTAGCGGTTTCCAACAACAGGGAAACTAAAAGAAGTAAAACGGGGGAAGGATGAAGGAAGGAAATTGCACACTGAGACAACAAAATAAAGATTAGAGTTATTGGTAGAGCTGGGGTTAGAGTTAGGGTTAGTTTAGTGTTTGGGCAGGGTTAAAATTAGTTTCTACAGTTTTTTTCCAGGCTAGGTTTCGAACCCATGGGTGGGCCTTTATCAATATATTGTTATATGTATCGGTCGCGTTAACCATTCGGCCACACGTACATTTTTAACCCTTATTTAGTTGGATGACTTAAAAACAACCAGTAGACGGTTTGTCGAATAGTTGTGTGGATGTTGAATATTTTTACTGGTATATCACAAAAAAAAACATTTTACCTGAATAGAGTTGAGGTTACAAAATGCGTTAAGCGGGAATCGGATCACGTGGGTGGTATTATGGTTCCACGTGCAGTTATCAGCGGATGTGATGACGTCAGCAACTTCGGGGAAAATGGAGGCGATAATGTGTTTGCTTCCTCCAAGACAAATCCTCTCTCCAAGGTCGGGCATGGTTCGTATCACAACACAATCCTGGAAAATAGCCGGGAAGTTACGTGGTTGTAGAGTGGAGAGTTTTTTTACCGACCTATAAGTTTCGAAACCATGATGGGCTCGTTTTCGTATAGTTGTCGGTCTATATATCAGTTTCTATGTAAAAAACAGCTACTTTCTTCTTTGTGTGGTTGGTAAAATGTTGGTTGTGTCGTTGGGAAAATGCATTAACAACCGCAGCCTTAATAATTTTAACTTAAATAATTGGAAAGTCATTTTTAACCAGGCCTCGTTTCGACCTTATTATGGGCTCATCAATAAAATCGTGTTGTTTGTATAATGTGGTATATGTATCAGTTGCGTAAACGGCCACACGACCGTACATATACAACGCATTAAATATCATTGAATTTTCCCGTTTATGATAAAAAAGGTAGGGAATATCTTGAAATAATTAGTGTATCCGCCAGGTGTTGATATTGAGCAATTGATGCATTTGGTTTTGGCTTTCGATTCATTTAAAGAATTAAATACAAAAACGAATGAACGGGGTCATTATGGGCTAGAAATTTGGCCAAGCAAACCAAAAATGTCCTTTGCCTAACAAATTTAAAGTCCACGGCCTCTGTATCGGTTCCCAAGACCCAATAGTGTTTTGCATGTATGTCATTGGTGTTACCATTTGCGAATCCATGACTGGTTTAAAATTTGGAAAGTTCAGAAGAAAATAACGGTGGCATTCTTCATCCTATTTACATATAAACCCTATGAGTATTTGATCTAGTAATAAACCCATAAAGGGTTTAAAACTAGGCAAATTCCCAACAATAACAGTAGTTTTCAATATTATGTTCACAGAAAAAGCTTTGTGATTTTTTTTTAATCCCACAAACCCACTTTTGAAATGCACATCTGTTTTCTATGAACTTGGTAACGAAACCATAATGGGTTCGAAACTTGGAAACAACAAAGAAAAAGTAGAATTATATATCCTATTCTCCGGACCTATATTCCTGGTCCTAGCGTATACCATAGATCCGCTGGTAACATTGCATTGTATTGTAGCCCTATCCTATTCCTTTACCAACCCCATTCCTTAAGGTTCTAAACTTGTCAAGTTCTAAATAATAAAGTGAAGAATTGTATTTCCTATTCCCCGGACCTGCATTCCTGGTCCTAACGCCACCGAGTATTATTTTGTACCGTATTCCTTTACCAACCTTATGGGTTTTCGAAACGTCCCTTCTCTCTTTGAAGTCCTCCAGCTGTTCAATCATCAGTTTCAACTCAAAAAAGCGCGCTTCTTGTATGAGTTGATCCAATTCATGGAAATCATCGGGCAGCGCCAGTTTCGATGTACGGAGAAAGTTGAGAATGTGTCGGAACATGTTGCCGTCTCGGTCGATGAAGTAATGCTGTTTCAACGTGTCCAACACTATAGGCTGCATAAAAATACGTTGATGTTTTATCCCAAAAGTTAAAATACGGAAAAAAGGATAACCAATATTTATGTGTGGAATACTAAAGGGGAGTTATTACGAAGCTATTGTCGCAGAATGGTTAGCGCGACCAATACATACCCCCTTATAAAAAAACGGTCCAAGTGACGAGCCCATCATAGGTTCCAACCTGGGCTTAGTTACTTTAAAAAATACTGCTTTGAAGTTATCATAAATAATATTGTCTACGCTATAGGACATTTATGTTATATCACGGCGAATAGAAACACGTTAGTGTTCGATGTCCGCTAAGTGCCTTGTCCAAAAACACAACCGATTAGTAGCGACCAGTTTTGAACCTACGACCTCAGAAGGTCGACGTTTTCACATTTGTGGTTAACAGTTCGTTTGCAACCGTACAAGCTCTAATCGGCCGGACAAACTTGTTTTGTTGTTCACCGGTTTGTAATTACAGAAAGAAATGTTGATTTTGTATTTAACAAAAAGAAAGGGTAAGTATTTTTAACTGGCTAAGTTTCGAACACGTGATGGACTCGGTAAAAGGACCGCCTTTGAATGGAAATTTTTATACATAGTTAGCTTTAACCATTCGGCCACACGATCATCCACGAAAAGATAAATAATTCAAAAAACCGTTCGTTCAGAAGATCTTATGCCCACGGGCTGGCGCCCGGAGCAATAAGCATGGCATGTTCTATGCTTAATTGTTTCGGATGGTTTCAAGGTTAAGTGGTAAAGGCGAACGAAACAAGATTTATATAAAAACGGTCTTGGTGATGCCCACCATGGGTGCGTGGATCGGTAAACTTAGCGATTCTAAAAGCGATTTCTGTGTTAAAACATACTTAGTGATGAAAACATCATGGGTTGAAAATTAGATCGGTAAAAACTGCCTTAATATAGCGTTATGTATTCACTTGTATGGTCACATAGTTAACGCGACCGGTTAATATAACAATTTGTATATAAAAACGGAGCGGGTGCCGAATTTTATCTTGAAAATTAGACTCCCCTAATAATTTAAAAAAAGTTTTAATCGTTGTGTGAATAAATCCTTTATTGTGCCGTTTTAAGTTGATCTCTTTAAACAGCTGGTTAGCTGGAAATTAAACCACTGTATCAACCTTTACAGGCAAGTTAGCTCTTATCGCCTAACAACCTTTCAAAATCCCCTCACACAATTTAGCTGATACCCCTCTTTTAAACCCCCCTCACATAATTTAACTGAAAAGCAAAGCATCAACACACACCTCTGATCCGTTAAATAGTCTTCCCAGTTTTGAGCTCGGGAACTGTGTCAGAGTTTCCAGCGATGACGTGTAAATATGGCCGCCGACATCTATGTGGACCGGGGCGGCGTATCGGCTTGGTACCGCCGCCTTTGGTGTGCCCGGCAAGCTGCAAAAGTTCGTCATCTCATCACGCATTTACTTTTCTATTGCATAAGTCACTTTTCATTGTGCAATTTATTTTTCTATTGAATATATTGGCTCTACAGATAACTAAATTTTATTGCGTTGTATTTTTTCACTTTTTTCCTGACCAAGGTTCGAACCCATGACCCCAAGACCGCTTTTAAAATAATTCTGTATATCTATCTGTCGCGTTAATAATTTTTACTGGTTTTTACCTGATCTTTTTATAATCACTGGTTTTACCTGGTCGCCTTATCGTGACTAGTTTTGCTTTGTTATTCTAGCGTTAGCGGCTCAAAACTAATACTATATCCTCCAGTACGGGTTTAAACCCGCTATTTTCAATTATCATCCTACCGCATTAGATTTTGGCGGTCTAATTGCGTCGACCTTTCAATCGAATGGTCGCAGGTGCGAAACTGGGCGCTTGTCAAGTCGGTTTTGTCCTTGGGCAAGGCACTTGACGGAAATTAGCCTGAAGCCTTGTATGTCAAATATTGGGTCCTACCCAATTGAAGGAACGTGTGACATCATACACAACACACTGCAATACTCTTCAGTAGTACCCGACGGTGGGCTGATGATTACATTCACGGGTATAAACATGAATATTTTATCCTATCCTATCGCTCACATGAACCAAATGAGAAAGAGTATGAAACAAAACGTACGAAGACTGATGCTCGTGAGTTGGTATCTGGTGTCTGATATTCTTTCCAGCAGTCGGTGTGTGGTGGATTCTAGTAGAGTGGGAACTCTTCACAACTATATCAGGTGATCTTTGGGTTGGTTTTCGATCATCGTTCTGTTGCTTGTCTAGTCGCTGTGAGTAGAACAAGGTTTTTAAGTTTGTTAGGATAGGATAATTATGTTTATCCCAATATGAGTGGGGAAACCAAGGGGGTTAGCACACGAAAAATCGTCAGATCACCTTGCGTCCATCGTCGGGTTACCGGAGCTATTTTAGTGTGTTGTATATGATAGACACGTTCCTTCAATTTGGTAGAACCCATTAATCTGCTGGGTACAGGCAATATCCGTAAAGTGCCTTGCCCAAGAACACAACTAACTAGCTAGCGATCAGTTTCGCACCTGTAACCTTTTGATTGAAAGGCGACGCATTTAACCGCCAGAACAACCTTCCGGACGCCAGACTAACCTGCTTGTTAACGGTCTAAGTTTCGAATCCGTGATGTGCTCGTCACTAAGACCATTTTTACATATAAACAGGTATATTTATCGGTTGCCACATTCGGCCAAACCACCTGACAGTTATGATGTTTTTTTTTCCTGGCCAAGCTTTTGATCACATGCTGTATATGAATCGGTCGCGCGAACCATTCGGTCACACAGGCTGTATATGGATCGGTCGCCCTGACCATTCGGCCACAACCGTTCGAAACTATTACCCTTTTATCAGGGCAAGTTTCAAACTCGTGATGGACTTTGTCAGAATTTTTATAGACGTTTTTTCTAATGATTGGTTTTAAATGGATCTTGCTAACCATTCATTTATAAAACCATTCGAACGAGGCTTTGGATAAATTCAGAAGATGCTATTATTTTTTCGACAGGCTGTTTTGAAATTATGACCGCAATAAAGTATTTTTATTGTTGTTTTTTTTGTATGGAATTCGGTATATGTTTCGGTCGCGTTAATTACTCAGATACACGACTGTCATAACTTTACGAATTAAACATGGTTAAAAAGTAGCCACCGCGCAATACTTATTTGGTTGGTATATCGTCCATTTTCTTATGTATGACGTATTGGCTCAAGGGGCATCATTTAAGTAGTATTAATGCTTATGTTAGTAGACTCCATTAGAGCTAATTGCAGATTTAATGAGAGTACTTTGATCGTTGCTCAAGGGCACACAAGCAATTATTGCACTGAGATAAAAAACATCGCTGAACTTCGATTTTTTTACCGAGTCAAGTTTTCAACCCATGATCGACCGTACTGTATACTGACTTCACAAGATTAACAAGTTGCATTGGACACAATAAAACATGTTGTCGAATTTAAACACTTTTCCTTTTTAAGTTTCGCTTTTGCAAAATACTGATTACTTTTGTATAAAAACAACCTGTATATCAGCTCTACTAATTGCAACAGGAGATTTAGCTCAGCTGGCCATACAAGAAGCATCTGATTTAGCAAACATTTTAAGTTTCGAGTCCATGATGGGCTCGTCAATAAGGCCGTTTTTATATACAAAGTAATATTGCATAGGAACACTTTTTACAGGTCTTATTGAAGAGCTCACCATGGGGTATACATACATAACTCGGTCGTGTATAAATCAGTCGGGGGCTCGTTAAAAAGGCAGTTTTGAGTAAAAAATGGTATGTGAATCAGTCGCGTTAACCATTCGGTCAATCGTTCAAATATTTTTGTTTTATGTCAGTAAATGGGAAAACAAACTCTTGGTTTGTAGCCAACGAGGCGAGCTGTCGTAGACCATCAAAAGAGAACTGTACGGCTTGTCGCCTAATGGTTAACGCGAACGGTTCATTTACCGACTTCTATACAAAACGCTCCTTGTGCCTAGACCATCATGGCTCGGTAAAAAATACGAATAAAAGGGAACCGTCGTATGGCCGTATAGTTAACGCGACCGATTAATATAACGCTCCATAATAAAAATACGGACGGAGTGACGAGTCCATCATAAAATCAAAACTTAGCTCAGTAAAATAGAAAGAAAATGGTCCTAAGAAAAAAGAAGGAAAGTGCTATTACCTGAGATCTCCTGTCAGGTTCGGGGTGGGGGACACTGGGGGCGGAAATGGCGTAACACAATTTCTTCTTCAGAGGATAAGTTATGGAAGCTGGAAATGGGAGGTAAAATTAACAATTGAGTAGTTCGTTCCCAAATCATTCTGTCGTAAAATCATTGATCAATAAAGTGATAAAATTGAACAATAATATGATCTTGTTGTTGGGATAGAATAGGATATTCATGTTTATCCCCGTGAATGGGAAAACCAAGAGGGTTAACACACGGGTAATCGTCAGATTACCTCGCGCCTACAATCGGGTTACCGGAGCTATTGCAGTGTGCTGTGTATGATTTGGACGTTTCTTAAATTTAGTGGACCCAAAAATCCGCTTGGTTCAGACAATGTGCGTGAAGTGCCTAAAAACACAACCGACTAGCTAGCGACCAGTTTCGCACCTGAAACCTTTCGGGTAAAAGGCTTCGCACTAAACCGCCAGACTAACCGGTCGGATAATGTTATTTGGTCGATGCTAATTTAAGATGATTTTAAGTTTGATAAGCTGGATGAAAAAATATGTAAAGTCAAGAAGACATATTGCTGCACTTGATAGGGGAGAGTATTTATGTTTTATACCGGTGGACAAGTAAACGCAAGGGGCGTTATCGATTTTTTCCATCGTCAGATTAACTCCAGATTCTACAAGGAAACGTTACCACACGGGCAATTTACATTAGGCCTGTCACCAAGTTACCGGAGCTGTTGTGGTGTGTTGTATACGATTTAAACATTTTTTCAGTTTCAATATAACTCGTTAATTCATAGTGCTGGCTATGTCCGCTGAGTGTTTTGCACAATAAGTAGCTAGCCACAAGTTTCAATCCTACAATCCTTCGGTTAAAAGGCGACGCACTAACCCACCAAGGTATTCGGTGGAAAATATTACAACGTCTCACCTGATATCGAAGAGTGGTCCAGCTCTGCGATGGAAGGCCCAGCAAAATGAATCTTTTTGTCCGCTCCTCTCTTCATTTCCGCTGTTGGATGATCGGTAGACGCAAACCTTGGATGTAACCTTTAAATTTTGCGGAAAACTTTAGAATTTTCCGTACAACGTGAGACTTTGCGTAAAACGTCAGGATTTTGCGGCAAACTTTAATACTTTTGTAAAACATACATTTTCTGTAAGAACCTGATGACAATACAAAACATATCATTTTAATTCACTAATACGTTAACCAATAATAATAATAATATGCAGGCCTACATATACTAGCAATTATCTTTATTATACAAAGTCGTTTCTGCGCTTAATACAGATATATAAATGGTGAAAAGGATATCAAGTTAATTTAAATTTCCCTTTTGCCGTTAAGCAAGTTAGTCACTATAACAAAGTCTATATATAATATTTTTTCCTTTAAAAAGATGCTACAGTTTTTTTTAGAGGTGCTGTTACAAAAAGATGCTGCAGTTCTTTTCACAAGAAGAATCCATTGAATATCAAACTGGTCCTGGCATGAACGCTTAACGATGGATAAATAATTCTAATCTTGGGACTTTTCGATACGTTCATTAAATTGATTTTTACAAAGTAACAATTAATATTTAACATATAACTTTTTGGGTAATTAAATATTAACTATACTGTAACCTTTTTAAATCATCTTTTTACAAAGGCGAGGGCATTCGTAAGCTATTGCACATTACATTTGGGTTATAACGTTCGATATTCGAACGTTAAAACGGAATGGAACGGAATGGACATCGGGTTTTAACCTTCTTGGTTCGTTTTTTTACGATATTCCGTATTTTCCGCGGGCGTAAGTTAACCGCCTGAGGGATTTGATCTCTGTAATAAATATGCTTTTGAATAAACGAAAAAATATAGACGTAATATTTTCGCCCATCTGCCGTATGCGCTGTTTACTATGATTGGCGGTACTAAAATATGGAAATAAAATCCCAAATAGTTTTGGGGCCCCTTAAACGAAAAACCATCTGTTTTGTAATCTAAGAACTTTTCATAATTTATTACCGACTTTTCTGCGTTTTTGTATCTCTTCAGCACGCTACCTTCGTAGTTTTTCGGTACGTTTTAAAATGATGCGGCTCGCGGATATTCGACTTTTAAACCAACGCCCGAGGAATTGCTCAGTAGGCAAGAAGTGTCTTTCAAAGCTTGCCTAGTAGGTGATGCCCCAAGGTCCTTAGTTTTATCGACGCCACACAATTTCGACGCTAGTACATCGCTCGAAGCTATATCTCTTATTTAATACCATTCAGTTCAGGTTAGTTCTTTGTTAATTACGACTGCGAAGTCATTGAAAAACAATATCGAACGATCTTGGCGGTTAGTCTTTATGCAGCAGATATCAAAAGGCCAACGCCTACTCCTAAAGTAACCAAGACAATTGCGATTGACGCCACACTTCAACTCTACACTTTGTGTGTCATTTTTTTGCGGGAAAAATCTACCGAAATCTAGTCCGAAATAATGCAACTCTAGACTTTGTGTATTTATTTTTTGCGGAAAAATCTACCGAAATCTGGTTTGAAATATTGCAAATCTAGACTTTGTGTATTTATTTTTTTGCGGAAAAATCTACCAAAATGTAGTCCCAAATATTGCAACTCTAGACTTAGTGTTTTATTTTTGAGAAACAAACCGATAAAAATTTGTCTTGAAATAAAGCAAAATAAATTTGAGTTGATATATGGCTTCAGTAGCTCGGGTTATACGGCACTGCTAAGTCTTAGATTGTCCTCTGTTAAATGTCCCCAAGGCGGTGTGTCTAAATAAACTTGGCCATCGCGAAGTTATTTTGAAATATCTGCAATTTTTCGGTTTCGTTCTAGGGAACAAAAAGAGGAATTTACAGACAATTGCAAATCGACAAAAATTACTACAAAATAACAAGAAATTGACAAAAACGTCAAATTGATAATCGATATGCTGGGAAAACCGACTAGAAAAATGTAAAACGACAATCTGTAGCAGACATATAGACCAAAATACAACAGAAAATGAAAAGGTGTCAATTTGTACAAAAAGACAAAAAATGGATAATTTTGCGGTAAAATGACAAGCAAATGGCCATACAAAACTACAAGAAAACAAAAAAACACCAAACGTCAATTTTACGAGCGAAATAATAAAGACGTGGAATAAAAAGGAAGCGCGATTTGAATAATTACGCGCATTGTTAAATAAATGGCGACATTTTATTCCAGTAAGTTTGAAACGAGGCCTACCGAAATGCAGGTTATATAACCGCGCGTGCGGCTGTATTGAAGGTTTTTCACCCAAGGCTGTGCAGATGGAATAGATCAAAACAGTTTCTATGTTGAAATTGGATTGAAATACCTTATTTTTCCTGTTATATAATCTATTCCTAGTTAAGTAAAAAAATCGCAGAATACTCTTTTAAAACTACATTAATTTGCCTTTGTATTATGTGTTTAATTTACTACGAGTGCACGTATAGTTTACTACAAGATGCACAGATGTGACCATAACCGCTGTATCGATTTGATGGAATCTTAAAATCGGTAAAACCTTACCGAAATAGGACGCCGTTCAGGGACCATAGCTAACGCTTATATATATTTATACTTAAGTTGATTGTGTTAATATTAATGATTTGTTTTCTATAAATTCCAGGAAAATAAAAAATGTTTTAGGAACGTTGATAATAAAACTTGTAAGGGAAAGGAAACTGCAACGAAACTAAAGATCGTAGAAGGCTGGATGTGAAAAACGAATTTTTTTTTTCGTCTGATAGAAACATTTTTGTCTTAAAAACCTCGTTGATTGTTTTACTGGATTTAAACCAACAATACGTTTTTCGTTGTTGGTTTTGCGTGAGCGCAGATATACACCTATAATTAGAGTTAAACATGAAAATAAATAAATTGGAAATTATATATCAGCGTCAAAATCGGTCTGGATGGGAATCAGCAGTGCGTTGTATTTGAACAACATCGGAACGGCTAAAACACATTTTCTTGTTTCGCTGTGAAGCCTTAAGGATAATAACTATTTGTAAAAACAAAATGTTAGTTGCCTGAACCCAGCAGATTAATGGGTTCTACCAAATTAAAGGACGCGTCTATCATACACAACACACTACAATATAGCTCCGGTAACCCGATGGTGGGCGCGAGGTAATCTGACGATTGCCCGTGTGATAACCCTCTTGGTTTTCCCATTCACGGGGATAAACATAAATATCCTATCCCTAATACTACTTTAGTGCTAATTTTAATCACTAATCTTGTTAATCTAAATGATGTTTAAAGGTTTAACTAGCTTTGTATTGCATTCCCATGTAGTTCCATAATTCTGCGTTATAGGATTAACCAATTTCAGTCGAATTATGTTTTTAGTTCAGATTATTCCACTATCTCACGAATTAGGTAAAATCATTGACAAAAAATCAAAAGAACCCAACCAAACTTTGACAACGATTCAATATATCCATACTTCCATACTTCGCCAAAAAAATCAATAAAACGGCATTTAATTCAGAGTGAAGTGCCCCTTCAACGCCGGTCTGGCCTATGACAGCAAGGTACGTATCAAACACACGTTACCACGGACACTACATTACACCACACTTACACAAATTGCTTGGAAATGTACATTGAGTGATGTATGATACCATAACCTAATTTGATAAGCATATAGATACACTTAACCAAACCGGATTTATTTAATAAAAAAGGATATATTGAAGTTATATTTATTTTAGCGGCTAAACCATAGACGATTTAGTGCATAAAATTGTCTTTGTTTTAGGTTTTTTGTATGAACTGATCAAAATTTATTTTATTTAGTAAAGTAATACAGGATTGTAATGTACCTAACTTTATGGTCTCTAGAACGAGCCACAATAAAAGTAGGGAATGCGGAAAGGAGTGAAGGAGGAAAACTAGATAGTAAAGTTTCAAAAACTAATTTAAACCTGCCCTAAACACTAATCTTAACCCCAGAACTAACCCTAACCCCAACCCCATGTTTAAAACTAACTCTAATGCCCTAATATTCATATTAGTGTGCAGTTTCCCTCCTTCCCACTTTCCCTCCTTTTATAGTTTTTTTCCCTCTAGAACGAACCATTTGGTAGTGTTTGCGGACGGTTTTGTTTTCCGGTCTACATTAATTTATGCATATGTAAATGGTCTCGTTAGTTTTACTAAAAGTTTATTTTAGTCATTACTACTGAAAACTGCTACTTGACTTGTGAAGCGGTTACGCGTTATGTCGTCAGCTTGATCAGATACTTGGTGCAAACTTACAAATACTGAACTGCGGGCACAATTGACCTAATAGTCAACCTGACAATTACAAACCGAATCATCGATAAACATGGTCTTAGTGACGAGCTTATCATGGGTTCGAACCTTGGCCCAGTAAAAATTAAAACGGATGCATTTAAACCGCAATAATCGTAAAAATTAAAAAATTATTACCAGTCAACTAATTTAATATTAATTTTGTCACTTGCTTGTAACATATGCACCATACATGCCCAGTAAGCAGCAAATATGCTACATTTTAATCTCATAAATTATAAGCCGATGTCAATATTTTTAAATTTAACCTGGATATTTTCGAGCCCATGATGGGTTCTTCACAAGTCCGTTGTTTGTACGATTCGATATGTGTGTCTGTCGTGTTAATCATTCGGCCACACGATCGCATAACCCAAGTACTTTTCAGTTCCATACCCATTGCGATTGCAGTTAGCCCTAGAGTGCACTGTTTAAGACTGATTAAACAGCGGATACGTGTTAGTAGGTTACCTTTAGTCCCATTTTAAACCGTATTCAGCATAACATTTTTAGAGTAGGGATTATTTTTATTAAATCTTATTTGTATGAAATTTGAAAGTAGAAATGAGTTCGGAAAACCAGGCAAATCTTACAAGAATGCGTTTCCACGACGGAGAAGGTAAGACATTCGTTTTTTCTCTTAGTAAAGTCTGAGAAACAAAAATGCAAGTAAAAATAAGACGTAACTTTATTTTTGAAAAGTAGGTTTACTTTCTTCTGTGGTTAATCAATGTATTTTCATTGAAATATAATTAGGTATCTCAAAATAAGTTGTTTTTTAATTGGCTAAAGTTATTTGCTCAGATTAATATATACGTCTATATAGTGGCATTTATCAAATTAACATAACAAATTATTTTTGTTCTGTGGTTAATCAATATATTTTTATTGAAATAGAATTTGGTATTTTGGAAACGTCTCAAAACAAGTTGTTTTTTAATTGGCTAAAGTTTTTTGCTCAGATTATTATATACTTCTATATAGTGGCATTTATCAAATTAACGTAAAAATTTACGCACTATTGTCAGAAAATAACACCTGTTCATCTTGATACCGTCTAACCCGGGTTAAGTTTTAATGCATTTGCATTGGGTTAGGTAACCGTTTATAGTACCTTGGTCATATACAACACAAGAATGGGATTTTTATGTTTTATACTCGTATTTAAAAAACGCTAGGGAACGTTATCACATGGGCATGCACACACAAAAAAACACGGATACGCAATACCCACGCAAGTACGTATACAACACAACGCAGTTAAACACACAAGCACATGCGCGCGCAAATAAAATACACATACAAAAAGAATACATAACACACCCCACACATGCCTATGAAACGCCCAGAGAAGTCCTAAACGCTTCACCTTCATTCCAGGTCCGACCCCGCCCCCCATCCTATCCCCATCAGCGAGCATTGAACTGGAATCGAGACAAGTATTTTCCGATGACGTCATGAAAAAAGAAAAAAGCAGCGCGTTTATAAAATCAAAGTAAGTCTCTTTTTTATCATTAATGGATTAATGGGGACGTTAAGTCTGATGACTCGGCAAACTGAACTACTTTATTTATTTCGATTCCAGTATCCAGTCTTAACCGCTCAATGATATGATTTTAAAGAGGAAGAATCTTTGTATAATTAAATTAAAACTCCTTATGAAAATTGCACGCTGCGGAGATACGCACGATTGTCTTTAACCATCCATTTAGTACGGATACTATCCAAAGTGGAAGTCTCTTTCGGGTTTTCGATTTAAAACCGCCAAATCGCGTTTGCTACGCATAAAATCTATATTAGACCACCTGTACGGGGAACACTAAACAGAGAGAAAGCGGAAAGGAGTGAAACTGCCCACTAAAATAAAGATTATAACATTAAATTTATTTTTAATAATAGGGTTGGAGTTGGGGTTAGTTCTGTGGTTGAGATCAGTGTTTAGGGTAGGTTTAAATCAGTTTCCGTAATTTTACTGTGCAGTTTCCCTCCTTACCACCTCCTTACTCACCACATCCTTTCTTACCACTTTCTTAATTTACCTCGGTCGGACATTGTGTTACTACTACACTGAAGGCATATCGCACTCCATAAATTAATGATTGAATCCTGATCCTACCGATATCCTTACATTGATTCAGTCATAACAGCTACCATGGACTTCATTTTACACTGATACTGTTGTTCAGATTCACTTGCATTGCTGGAATCGCGATCATTTTCATTTGCTTCTCCATCGGATATTACGCTTCTCTAATCGATGACACTGACTCGTTGACACCACGTGATGTAGGGGATTACCCTTATGACGATGATGGCGCAATAGAACTACCAGAAGAGACAGTGAGTGGGATATGTGGTTCAGTGTTTCAGCGCGTTTGGAAGCATCGTGGCAGAGGAAGTGATTTAACGCTACTACACTTTAAGGGTAAAATGGGGCGTCAACGTTAAGTTATGATTGAGGCATTTTTGTCAATTTTAGTTCAGTCAGCCCATTAATGTACCTGGTTCAGGAAGTGTCACAGCCAACTAGCTTAAGGCCAGTTTCGAACATTGAATCTTTTTGTCAAAGGATACATTACTTTGCCAAGCATTTTTACTTGACCCGTTCATGAACCGGTCGCTTTTTATGTTTACGTTTGATCACAACCGTTTGATCACACGACCACTGTAAACTGGGATTGATTGAAATTTAACTGCAAAGAAACCACCTTTGTTTTATTACCATCGGGTTCGAATTAGGACGGTTAAGACAGTTAACACACGGGCAACCATCAGATCACCTCGCACCCATTTTAGGGTTACTGAAGCTATTGTAGTGTGCTGTATATGATAGACACGTTCCTTTAATTTGGTAAAACCCATTAATCCGCTGGGTTCAGGCAATGTCCGTAAAGTGCCTTGCCCAAGGACACAACCGACTAGCTAGACACGAGTTTCGCACCTGCAACCTTTCGATTGAAAGACGACGCATTTAATCGTCAGACTAACTGGCCGGACAAAGAAAGCGCAGTATGTTATATTGGGCAGTTACAAAATACTATCACAGAATGGCTTGGATGGAGTTGTATTGGAAAACGGCGATGGTAAGTAACATTTTAGTTATAGCGGTTGTTTGGGACTCCAAATGCCCTTGTATACCCTGTATGCGTTAAATATATACATGTCATATATACATGAAATGTTTAAAAATGCATGTCTATTCCGGGTATGATAAAAACTTTTCCAAGGTATTTTGTTAAGATTTTAGTTGGCTAGTTCACGAAGCTAGTGTTGTGCAGTACAACATTGACTTCGTTTTATTCGTTTTATGTGGTTATATAAAATTGTAGTTTAATTACGCTTTTTGGTAATCCTTAGATTTGTAGTTGTAATGCTGTATACATAATATTTTTTTTACGCTAATTTCATGGAATTTTGGGCATATCGCCAGAGTTAGTTAGTAGCTATAGCCTACTCAAGTGTAATATGGGTTTCTAATAAAAAAAATATGTATATCTTGATGTGTAGTCTAATAAAGAAGATGATAAAATTGGTGAGACATATCTCCCCCTGGCCACGATAGTCATAATTGAATATTTATATTTTATATCCGTGAAGGAGAAAACGCATGGTAAGTTATCAACGAGCAATCATCAAATCACCTCACGCCAATCGTTGACTTATTAGAGCTATTGCAGTGTTTTTTTATGGTTTTCAGACGTTCCCTTAATTTTACGAAAATCTTTAATCCAGTGGGGTCAGCCAATGTCCGCTACGTTCTTTGCCCAAGGATAAAGCCGTCTAGTCAGCAGTTTGTTTCGATTCACCAACGTTTTAGTTTTCTTGCAGAAGCTTTTCGATGTATTAAGTTCCTGGACAAGGCACTCGCCAATGTATAGCTTAAGTTGTCACAAAAAACGTCGCTGACGCAAAAACATCACACCCTAGTCTATAACGTTATGCGATTCACGAACGTTTTAGCTTTCTGTATAACTTCAACTGAAGCGGATTGTTCGCAGTCTTCATCGATGTTCTGTGCTCCTGGATAAGGCTTTTGCCTATGAATACCTTAAGAACGAAGACAGTCTTTGTTTAAAAAACATACATCCCTAGTCTATAACGTTATAATATTGTTTGGTTTTAATTAAATTTTGTTTGCACATTATTGTTCTTTCGCCCAGGTTTGGCGGCCGCGTCCGCTATATTTATTAAATTATATCCTTTTTTCAATGACGTGTTTTAACGACTGTTCGTTTTGTCGTATTTTTCCTGTTCCCGTGTCGTTCGCTTGCCATTTTTAAATACTAGGGCAAAAATGAATAAACTAAACTATAACTGTTCATGCAGATATTTTAGACGAAGCGAAAACGAAATTTGATAGCGAGGATGACAAGAAATCCTTCGTGATTGTGATCGGAGAGGAAAATTTGGAGGTTCGGATATTTTAATGCAACATTTTTAACGAACCAAGTTTCGAACCCATTATAGGCTGGTCAATAGGACAGTTTCGGTATGGGAGTCGGTGTATATGTATCGGTTGCGTTACCTATTCGGCAAATAGCAAATTGCGATACATTGACCTGTTAACGGCCATGGCGATTTTTCCCTCATTGTGTAGGCTACCAAGGCAGTTTTAAATATATTTTTGAACCTTTGTTTATCAAATTATTGTATTTTTATTGGGCGTTATGAGTTTCCGTATAAAATAGGTTTTATCACTACGATTATTTGTATATGAAATTTTATCTATAAATCGGTTGAGCTAACCATTCGGCCACATTTTTTTATCTTTTTTTACCGAGAAAAATTATAACCTCATAATGGGTTGTCACCAGAACCGTTTTTTTTTATAATAGTCGGTTTATGTATCGGTCGCATTAACCATTCGGCCACACGACCGTTCGGCAACATTAATTTAGATTTCTTACGCCGTCTAGCGGATTAAAATGGTCTAGTAATTTTCGCCATAAAGTGAATGACTAAATAGGAAAAGTAATCAAATTTGCAATTGTCACATCATTCCACACTGTGTCCGCTTAAGTCGTTTCGTGGAAGTTGTGGATCAATGGGTTATCTCAAAGTAATGTCTCGATGGTATACCCAACACAGTAAATTCCCCAGTTACCATGCAGCGGGCATATGGTAGATAAAATAAGATAACATATTCATGTTTAACTCCGTAAACAGAAAAACGCAAAGGGCATTAACACACGGAAAATCGTCGCCCCTACTGTCGGGTTACCGGAGCTATTGCAATGTGTTGTTTATAATAAACTTGTTCCTTTAATTTGGTAGAACCCCCATCAATCTACTGGATTCAGGTATGGTCCGTTAAGTGCCTAGCCAAACGACACAACCGAATAGTTTATAGCGGCCAGTTTTAAATCAGAAACCCTTCGACTGAAAGGCGAGGAACTTAAATATCAAGCTAATCGGTTGGGCAAAGATTTTTAAAATCAAAGGTTAATTATCCTATCTTATACAATAACCAAATCCCAAACCAGGTGTACCATACACTGTATTAGCACCAGTAACCGTACAGTGGGCATGTAGTGGTGCGTGGAAGATTCATTTAATATAATAACCAAATTCTAAACCAGGTAACTTTGGACGAAGACGGAACTATAATCCTGCCGGATGGTAAGAACCTGAATCCACATGACCGAAAACATTGGGAAGTTATTCAAGCAGTGCTGGGTGACGAGTATTACGATTACGATACCGATAAAAAGGGAGACAACTCGGTAAGCTAACAGCCGGTATTACTAATGCAATAAAAGGAAAAAACTGTGTCTCGGTAAGTTAATAGTCGGTATTACTAATGAAATAAAAGGGAAAAACGGTGTCTCGGTAAATTAAACGTCGATATTACTAATGAAATAAAAGAAAAAATTTGTATTTTTGGTGAGGAATTCGTTTTACCCTAAAACCAATAACTTTATTCCCCTGCTTAGTTTCGGACCCATGATGGGCTCGTAAGCTCGTTTTTAGTATGTAGGTGGGGTTTGTATGTACCGGTCGCTTTAACCATTTGGGCCCGAGACATGTCAATTAACTTTTTTTATACCGGGAAAGGTTTCGAAAGCTTTATAAACTCGTCACCAAGACAGTTTTAGTACAAAATTAATGTAAGTGTCGGTCGCTTTAAACACTTTTTTGAACCATAAGGTTTTAAAACCCATTAAGTTATAAGTTTTGTACCCATTATGGATAATATGTCCATGAGACCGTTGTTGCATAGAATTGATATGTATCGGTCGCGTTAACCATTCGACCACACGACTCAAGTAGTATATTACCAGCAGTTTAAACTTGAATTTCACCCGCAGACAACTAGTGACGTCAGCGTTGTTACCGATGACGAAATAGCGGCACAAGCCGGACTGAAATACGTACCGCCAGACGCTGACGCAACGCACGAACACGATGATGACTGCGAACAATCCGTTTCAGTTGAAGTTATGGACGAGTTGCCGGATCCACCAGCAAACCAAACCAACGATGTAGCTTAAGTTTCTTATTTTACGGTTAGAAGGGAAACTGACCAGAGAAGAATGAATCCCTGTTATCAAAGGATACTACAACCATGATTTGTTTTAATTAGTAACTGCTTGTTTATGGAAAGATATTTTGTGCAATAAAATAGTCTGAAAGTGTTGACTCTGTTATAAAGCCGCAGAATTAGTTGTTTCAGTCGGTTGTTAAAAATTCATTTGAAGCTATATTTTTAGAGTCATAATAAGCAATGTAATGCCTTGTTCCACTCTAAAATATTCACTAAATTTGTTATATTTATGTTTTAATTCTTGTAAATAAGAAAACGTAGCAGAGTAATCAGCGCTTGAAAATGTACGAAACCGTCCAGCCACCGGAAAGTTTTTTTGTGTTAATTTCACTTTTCTATACGAGAATAGGTGGATATTGAAACCTATACGCACGGACCAAACTATAGGATATTCAGGTTTATCCCCGTTAATAGGAAAACCAAGGGGGTTAACACACAGGCAATCGTCAGATCACCTAACGCCCACCATAGGGTTACCGAAGCTATCGGGTGTCGTATAATTGAGACATTTCTTCAATTTGTAGAGTCCATTATTTCGCTGGGTCCAAGCATTGTCCGTTAAGTGCCTTGCCAAGGACACAAACGGAATAGCTAGCGTCCAGTTTCGAAGCTGCAACCTTTCGGCTTACAGGCGTCCCACTAAACCTCCGGACTGTCCTAATCGAGCCGAAAATAAACTACGGCGTACGTTCGTGTAGCCGAATGGTTAACACGATAAACATACCGAGTTCTATACAAAAACAGTCCTAGCAACGAGTCTATAATGGTTCGAAACTTGACACGCTAAAAAAACACGGCAAATTGAAGATGTATTACAAAATAGTGCAACAATCAAATAGGTAAGTGCAGAAACAATAAAAAAAGTGTCAAACAGTCCCCGCTGGGCTTAGAAACAAATTGAAGAACACGGCAAAGGCACAAGCACAGATGTACGCCGCGAGGCAGATCCAGCAACGAACGTCTTTTATCATGTTCTTTTTGTAATCGCTAAAGACAACGTATCCGATGGTAATTCCCGCAAGTCCGCCGGCTAGATGGGCGACCAGGGAAACGGGCGGAGGGCCGCCAGGTACGACCACCACACGACGGTATATGGAGAAGCTCAGGTCTACGATGACTGTGGGGAGATATAGGATAGGAATAGGATATTCATGTTTGTCCCCGTGGATGGGAAAACCAAGGGAGTTAACACACGGGCAATCGTCAGATCACCTCGCGCCCATCGTCGGGTTACCGGAGCTATTGTAGTGTGTTGTGTATGATTGACACGTTCCTTCAATTTGGTAGAACCCATTAATCCGCTGGGTTCAGGCAATGTCCGTATATATTTATAAATAAATGGATGGGTTGGGTGGCTGGATAGCTTGTTATAAAAAAAAGGTGATGGAGTCGTTTTTATCACATAGATGAGCAGGCTACAATCGTGTAAGATTTGGAAGTTTTTAAAGTGACTGGTTGCAGTATTTTCCATAGTTAAATTGACTTGGGCCATGTGTTTTTTAATATTAATTACTCCGTTATGTATAGGAGTTAAGTTCATAAGTTAGCCTACTGTGTAAAATATTTAAAAACCGCAAATTTTAGTAATATCCTAACGTAAAAGTGGAATGCAAGTTTTGGGGTTGGAATAACGTCTTGATATTGCTGGAGTTGCGCGTTTTGTGACGAGTCCTGTATTGTGCTACGTCTGGTCTAGTAGGCGCCGCGAAAAGACATAACAGTGTGTATAATGATAGAATAAGTTTCCGTTATCATATTATTTTGAAGACTACATACGTAATCACGCCGAATACTTAACTATATTACAAATGAAGAAGCTATTTTACAATTTTGAGTAAACAAAACCTTTTAAATCACGAATATAAATAATGATGGCTACCAATTATCGAAAGCTTAATGCGACATTGTGCCAACCTTGAGCCGACGTTTGATTAATTGACAACGATTTTTTGTCGCGCGGTATTTCACAGCCGTAATTTTACGTTTTTAATTTCGAATCCTAAATATTCTTATCAAATTGCTTGTAAAGTTTAAAATCTCAAAGATTAGAACGTCTATTTCGCGCTTCCCTAGTGGGCAATGGTAAAGAGAGGGAAAGCGGGAAGGAGGGAAACTACTCATCTAAACTTTGAAAATTTTTTACCCCGTTCCTAAACACTAATATCAAACCCAAACCTAACCCTAACTCTAATCCAATGCTTAAAACTAACTCTAATGGCCTAATATTCATTTAAGTGTGCAGTTTCCCTCCTTCCTGCTTTACCCTCCTTTTAGTTTCCCCCTCCCTAGTCAAGTTGTGAAAAAACAAAATGAAATTCCACTAAAAACTCACCGATTACAAGGACAAGAACCAGATGAAGACCATTGAACGCCATTCGGGACCAATTCTGTGTAGGAGGATAGGATATTCATGTTAATCCCCATGAATGGAAAAAATGCAACAGGAGACACGGGCAATCATCAGATCACCTCACGCCCACCGTCGGGTTTGCAGTATGTTGTGTATGATTCACACATTCTTTTAATTTAGTAGAACCGATTGATCCGCTGGGTTCGGGCAATGACCGTTAGTGCCTTGCCCAAGAACTCAACCGACTAGCTAGCGATGAGTTTTAAACCCGCAACCCTTTGCCTGATAGGCGACGCACTAAACCACTAAGGTGAAGTGTAGGGTCAGTTAGAATTTCAGGATCAAAAACAAGGCATGGACATATGAAGTAAAAAAACTTAAACTTGTGGGATTTTAAGAATAGAGAACTTTTTGTGTCACCTTTTTTATCAATAGATACGGACAAAATAGCTTTTGATTAACATATGTTTTTCAGCATGATGCAGGGTCCAAAGATAACAGGATAACAGTCATTTTCTGACCGGTTAGTCTGGTGGTTTAGTGCATTAGCCTAAAGTTTGCCTGTACGAAACTTGTCGCTAGATAGTTGGTTGTGTCCTTGGGCAAGGCACTTAACCGACATTGCTTGCCTGAATCCAGCGGATTATTCGGTTCTATCAAATTGAAGGAATGTCTTAATTACACAACACACTGCAATAGTTCCGGTAACGCGACCGTGGGCACAAGGTGACTTGATGATTGCCCGTGTGATAACCCCCTTGGTTTTCCCATTCAAAGGGGATAAACATAAATATCCTATCCTAATTTGAATACGTCATCAAAACATACCGCGACAACATTAGAGAGATATCCACCCAGTAATGCATAGACCCCACCAGATGCTCCAACCAAATAAACGAACGGATCAAATATTGAGCTCGCTAGAGAACCTGCATGGATGAATTTGTTTACTTCATTTTTTAATGGTTATCTCTGTTTGTGCGTTTACACATGAGCAATTGTCAGATTATCTAACTAAAACTAAGAACCGTCTCAATCACACACAATACACTGCATTAGCATTGGTAACTTATTGGTTGGCGCAAGGTAATATGACGATTGCCTATACGGGTGTTATAACTTTTCTTGTGTTTTTCCATTCACAGTTAAACATCATCACCCAACCGGTTTCATATCAGTTCATAGACTACAACTCAATGTGGGGTTTGGGGTGTTAAATTATGCATGTTAGAACAGCTAATTCATTTTAGGTTTAAATGTAGAGTTTAAATTATTTTAAGCAGAAATCTAATTTACATCAGGGGATGCAACAGTGCAATTTTGGCGAAGGCATGGGTCTAAGGGTTACATCTAAGCTATATCTATTGACCCAGGTCTACTGATGTAGTGAACTATAGTTCATTTTTTAAATAAAATTGTTATGTGCACTAAGGCAAAACAAACAATGAAAACGAGATAACAAATTAATTTAAAAAAAACAAGAACTTAATTTTGATTGTCATTCTCTATTCTTAGATTGAAGAATAAAATAAAGATGAACATAAAAATATATATATGCAATAAAATTATAAATAAACAATAAATCAACAGTTAAAATAGATAACAAAAGCTGCTTAATCATTAATAATATGATAATATATATATATACAAAATCAAGAATAGAGAATCAAAATAAATAATTGAACAGAATAAAGCGAACCGTCATACTGTGCAAAATTACATCACCGGTATAATGTTGTATCATAGGTCAAGAAAACTGTAGAAAAGCGAACTTAAGTTAAATGTCAAAATTGCAAATATATGGGCAACACTAAAAAGAGGGAAGGAGGGAAACTGCGCACTAAAATTATGGAAACTAATTTAAACCCTCCCCTGAACACCAATCTCGACACTAGAACTAACCCAAACTCCAAGCCCAAGTTTAAAACTAACTCTACTAATGTTATAATTTTCATTATAATGTGCGGTTTCCCTCCTTCCCGAATTTCCCTCCTTTTCTCCTATAAATTCATCGTATATATGTAAACATTAGAATAGCTTTACACCTCATTTGCAAAAAAAGAGTTTGCTTTGTTAATCAGTCTACGGAAACATTCTACTACTGTATGCAGTTATTGAGGTTATAATTACAATATAACAACATTTTTGCTCAGGGTTAAGAGCAACATACATAAAACAAATAATTTAACACTGAGCTTGTTGCAAATAAACATCTAAATTACAATAGTTTTAACGGCTGTAACTTACGTTACATTTACATATAGACGTTAATTACGTTACATATAGACATTACTTATGTTACATTTGGATGTTTCCTAAGTTACATTTAGACGTTCTTTATGTTACAAATAGACATTACTTATGTTACATTTGGATGTTTCCTAAGTTGCATTTAGACGTTCTTTATGTTACATTTAGACGAAACGTTTTTTAAGGAATATCAAGTTAGTTGCTTTCACCAAAGTTTATTGTGTAAGACGGTGGTTTGTTTATAAAACAATAGTACAATTACTGGTTTTAAGTGCACTGCCCGTTTCATTAGGTACAATGGTTTATAAGGCACACTATCAATTAGAAAAATAAGAATGGTTTATAAGGCACACTATCAATTAGAAAAATAAGAATGGTTTATAAGGCACACTATCAATTAGAAAAACAAGAATGGTTTATAAGGCACACTATCAATTAGAAAAATAAGAAGGATTTAAAATGCACCAAATGGCCCGTAAAATACAGTACCTACTGATGTTACGGAAAACCCCTGTAACAAAATCTAAAACGGTTTGTTTTGTCGGTTTTCAAGCGAGACTAGACATTCTGGTAAACACTTACTAGTTAATACTACAATGTGCAATTACAACGCTGTATGATTTTTCTACCATTTTTGTAATTAACTTTCAATGTTTTCTAAATTTTTCAAAAAACATTTAAATACCAAACCAAGCAATCTATATGGACGTAAGTAATCTGTTTATTTCTTAGTAAACCAACAAAACAGGGTTGTTTTTACTACACAAGCACCTTATATGGACGCCTATGGTTGCATGAATTCTTAATTAAGATACTTGGTATGTTTTTGACATTTTTAAATTGGCCTTGGTATGTTTTTGACATTTTTGTCCATTCTAGTGCACATGACAGCGTGTAATTATATCAAACCCAAGATCCTATGTAAATCAAGTTTAATAATTAACATCCTCACAACCTATTTGCTTGCTATCTTACAGAAGCTTTCTAACCTTAAGAAACTGAAATAAAATAATAACACATGCCAGATATGTGCCCAGCATGTAACACTACCAAACATATTGTAATTTTTTATAATCATTCGTTATTTTTATTTTTTTTATTTATTTTTTTTTTATGTGGATTTAGTGGCCACGTCTAATTATATCGAAACTTGATAATTGATTGGTTTTTAGACGTGTTCTAATGACTGTCATTTTGCTGTTTTTCCCCGTTTTTCAAATTTTTATCAAAGGTCCTGCCTCGTGTTTTTATCGTGGAAACAAAATATAAACTATATTAATAACATACTAACTATGTTGTTGATACCATTATATATGTAAAAGACAACCAAACATAAATATTATATGAATGCAATAGGTATAGCAGATCTCCTGTTATCCCTTTAATCCATACAAACCACTCTTCAAAGCACGAAAATATATAAAATTTCACAGAATTATTTATTTAAGAGTTTACTAAACAACCTGTAAGCTTTTAAACGTTCCCATAATTTAAGATTCAAGTAAGGAAAATTATCACCTTTACAAATGCCAATGGACTACATGTATGTATGTACCGGTACATTACTATAGTATACTAAAACAGTTACATTAGTCAGACGGGTTAGTCTGGTGGTTTAGTGCATCGCCTTTCAGCCGAGGGTTGCAGGTACGAAACTTTCATTAGTCTGACGGGTTGGTCTGGTGTTTTTTTTATAATATTACAGGTATGAGTAACATTGCCTAAACCCTTTAGAAATAAGATTGTTTTTGCACAATTTGCGCATTTTGACAAAAAATTTTGGAGATTTTTCATTTTGAATCAGCAAATGTCAAAAAAGCCAAATTTGATTATCTGGTCAAGGGATAATAACCGTTACCTCTCACTCAAGTTTAAACATCATATCATCTCACCTGCCAAGACCCCTGACATGTACACGATACCGACACGCAGGCTTTTATGAACCATCTCCAGTGGAACGCCAAACATCAGTTGCAAAACCACATTTCCGAGTATGTGCTCAATTCTGTTGGATAATATAACGCTTTGAATATTTTGTTATTTAAAAGGAATAATGCACAATATTATAGTGAATAGGGATGCACAATATAGGATACTTAGGTATTCTAGAATATTCTAGAATAATATATTTCGAATCTAGAATTTCGAATCCTATTCTAGAATGTTTAACTGTTTATTTAAATTTGCTTCGATGTGCAATAATTTCCCCCTTTAAAATAATAGATACTGGGAAGTATATGAATATTAATTAAATGTAGAGAACTAGGAATATGCCTTTGTACAGTGTTGAGAGAAATTTAGGACTCAATCAACATTCCCCCATAACTTAAATTTTCATTGAAAAGTATATAAAATTAATTACTTTAAATTCAATAAAAATAATAACAAAATATTTTAGATTTTATTTTTAGTGCTAATTATAAACACAGTTGTTAAAGTGGAACAAATATTTCCAAATATAAGCCTGCCTAGTCTTTAAATACCTTTCTAATAATTGCGTCATATTTAAAGGTGTAATAAAGCATGTGATTAGCGCGGGGAAAGTGACCTACTTTCTTTGTGTAAGAGACGCAAAAGATAACTAATCGTGCTTATCTATTGTCGCACGCGTGCTGAGACGTTGCGCTGACGTTCGCATAATTGAAGGAACGAATTGTTGAGCGATGAATCGCAAACGCAATTTTACGTTTTTAATTTCGAATCCTAACTATTCTTATTAAATTGATTATAAAGATTCGAATCCCTATAGATTCAAATCTCAAAGATTCAAATTCTACATTGTGCATCCCTAATAGTGAAGCAATAAAACATGTCGGACTGTAAGGTTTTGCTTTTAAACTTAGGAAAAATAACCTTTTTTCTTATTTTCGCTTATTTTTGTCGTTTAAATATTTTTTATAATTTGAGAGCAATTAAGTTAAATGTTTACACAAGATATTGGATTGTAAGAATAAGTTTAAACAAATGTATGTACTAACTCGGGAAGAAATTTAAACCCTGTGAACACAGACATAACAGGCAGCAAGAAAACCACAACTTAACATGAAAATATTCATATCAATATGCATATATGTGCTCGCATATGTTCCCTTGGGTGTAAACGGGCAATACCTCAAAGTAACATCATACATACAAGATACAAAATATTCCATTATACATGCTGCTTTAGAAACTTGTTTAAAAAATAATTAAATGGCTTCAAATCGCCTTACCGTGATGGAATTTTTAACATATTTTCGCCGATAGTAATGTATTATTTTATTAGCTAAATATGTCCTTAAGGCATATATTTTGTAGTGGTTAATTTGGACAATTTAAACACACGAATATAAATTACCAATATAGATACTTAAAATAAGAATTTTATTTTTAAAATAAAGGCTGGCAAATGAAAGAAGCTGTTAAATGACACGCACATGCTGTACCATGAAAACAATTATTACATTAATTTGATGTTACCTTTGCGTTTTTTAGAAATAAACAAACAAATCAATGGTTTAAGGATTTTTTAAAATATAAACAATTTTTGAAAACAATGAAAAATTGCTTAAAAAATGACTATTTTAACACTACCAATGGTCTATTTTACAGAAATAAACAATTAAACTACTGACCCTACGCCCCTACCAGCATAAATTAACATGTAGTAACAATAAAATCAGGAAAAAGTAACAATAAAAAAAATCCTGAAATAAATTAGTAGTAAAAAAGTAATAGCATGAAAAAAAAATAATACATTTTACTGAAAAAAATGAATACAAAAATTAATACACACTACCAACGGCATATTTAAAAAACTCAGTAACTAACCACTTATCCACCATCATAAAGAAACAGACTACCAACTCACCCAGCATGAAGGAACATGTAGGACACGAATCTCCAGACTTCTTCCCTGTTCCCAGGGTCATATATGAGGGGGGATTTCGTCAAGCCGGATGATATCGTTATCCATTGCTTTTGTTCAGCTTTGAATCCATAGTATATAAACACAACAAGCTGGGAAGGGTGGAGGATTAAGGCAATGAGCACAATTGTAGTAAACTAGTATTTTGTGCATGTGCCAACCCCAGACTGTGCGCATGTGGTATTAACCCCAGTATTTTAAAGATTATGTGTAGGACTATAGAACAGAAAAATTAAATTTAACTGTGCGTATATTTTTCCTGTAATATTATAATAGACATGACCGGGTCCCATACAACAGGTTACTTTAAACAGACGATCACAGGGTAAGAAATAGTTGTTTTGTAACCAGAACTTTTAAACAGGTTAAAGAGACTAAATTACATTAGTATGGATCGGTACTGGAAAGAGAAGGAAACAAGGTTACAGCGCACGAATACAAAAATCACATTTAAAAAACATCTTTTAAAATGTTTTTTTTTAATGATCATCTGTACTTTTTATTATTTTAAATAATAATAATAAATAATGCATTTTTTAGATTAAAAAAAAAGATTTTTTTTAAAAAGTCTGGTATATTTAAGTGCACTTTTTTAGGTATTTTTTAATGATACCGATGTAATGATGTTTCTATGCATGCACTTTTTTCAACCAATGCCAGTATGGTATGGTGATTCACCATACCATTCTAGTGATTAATTAGGAATGTACACATATGGATAGAATATGATAGGATGTTCATGTTTATCCCCTTATGGGAAAAGGAAAACCAATGGGGTTAACACACGGGCAATCGTCAGATCACCTCGTGCCCATCATTGAGTTACCGGCTAGTTGATAAAACACCAATGCTTTAGAACCATCACCTTACTACGTCTATTCTACATTCTAAAATCTACTGATGTATTATTACCTGTATTCTGCACTTTTATAGGTTTTTCTGTTAAATCGATTGGAATTATTAAAGTATGTAAAAATGATCTATCTACTATTTACAATTGAATGACAGAATCAGACTGGATAAATGAGAATGCTATGGCACAATAATAAAATTGCATTCCTAGTGCTTTGTGGAAAGGATATTGGAAGCTTTTGTTAACTAGTTATTTTGGAAAAAGCACTTGTAGAATTTAATAATCATCAGTTTTGCACCTCCAACCGGTTGGTGTGGTGGTTAGCTGCTACGCCTTTTAAGAAAGGTTAAAGGTGCAAAACTGATCGCTAGCTAGTCTGTTGTGTCTTTGGGCAAAGCACTTAACGAACATTGCCTGAACCCAGTCATACATAACACACTGCAATAGCTCCGGTAACACGACGGTGGGCGCGAGGTGATCTGACCATTGCCCATGTGTTAACCTCATTGGTTTTCCCATTCACATGGATAAACATGAATATCCTATATCCCTACCTCTGCGAGGGAAACAAGAAGCATAAACAAGGGAGGTGGGTTGCAGTTGTATTCTTTGAGATACAAAAGCTTCTCATCATCATTAGTGAGCACAAGATTAGCAAGGCCCTTGTTGAACTTGGCAAATCCACTGTCGGAACTGGGACCTAAAAATTATTGGTATTAATTATAAATTTATCCGTTTCGACCTGCAACCCTTTGGCTGAAAGGCATCGCACTAACCCACCACACTAATCGGTCGGCATAACTGCTAATTTAACACCCACTTGGCCTAAACATATTAAACATGTCACTTAAAAAATTAATTATGTAAACAACAACATTTAACAAAAACACCTCACATTTACACCAATAACTATGTAAACAACTTACTAGGGCCGTCTTCTTCGGTAATATGAAGCACGTTAGTTTCATCGTCTCGAACCTGCTCTATGTCATGTCTCCGACCAGACATAGTCAATAAATAAATAGTTTTTTTTGCGAAAATTACTAATTCCTTAATTGTTGTAGCACTATTACACCAGTCTTTACATATCCGTTGAATACATAGTTCCTATTTTTAGTAGCTCATTTATATTGTTTCTATTTGCGCAATCATCCGAATATATTCCCGCCAAAATATTTTCCAGTACGATACCTTTGAACTAGTGCACACTGTTTATGCAGGCCTAAGACTTTAATTGTTCACTGATGTATTCTACTTGGTGTTCGGCTACTTAAGAAAGCTCTTATGTCATTACGGATCATGTACTACCAATTGAATAAGACCGCAGTTTTGTTCAGCCATAGAATAAAAAACGAATTGCATTTCCATATGTCACGAATATAGTAAGCTACGGTAGGCTAGTGTAGGTAAGGTAAACACCACCATTTTATTATTCTAGATTGTTTTGACAAAGGAATAGCGAGTGTACAAATATTATGCAGCAATGACTAAAATCATCTACAATACGGTAGTATACACTTGAAATTCACTGTTCGTCTCCACCATATGCCGGATTTTCAAATCGAGTTTTCGGTTTTTGAAACACTGGATTGATGTCCTGGTAAAAAAATATAGAAGAAATATTTAAAACGCCTTGAAAGGTATTAGAATTACATTAGAAATAAATGACGTAATTTTAACGTGGTAATTACGACACCGTTGCGTGTTAGGTTTCTGGGGAAAACAAAAAGGGGGGAAACTGCACTATAAAATGAAGATTAGGGCATTAGAGTTTGTTTTAAACACAGGGTTGAAGTTAGGGTTAGTTTTTGGGTTTATATTAATGATTAGGGCGGGGTTAAAATTAGTTTCCTTCGTTTTAATGACCCTTTTTTTAGTGTTGCAACAGGTTGCTGAATGTTTTGAAATGTATTATAAGACTTTGTTTTATATTGCAAGACCCATTGAGATCCAACTAATCAACACCACGTCAGTTTACTTCATTGACGTTCAAACACAATATTAGGTTTAAATAAAATCGTTACCAAAGAAATGTAAATACTTTCCATAAACTTAAAAAAACAAAAATTGCTTTATATCAACATTTCACGCTCACGATCAGATGCTCTACCACAAACCATTTTTTAAGCATGTTGTAGGTATCTCAAAATACAAAATAAGTACTTGCTCAAAAACATATCGTTTATGTTTTATCACCCAAAAGGGAAAACGCAAGGGGCATTACCACACGGGCAATTATCAGATTACATTACACCCATCGTCGGGTTACCAAAGCTATTGCAGTGCTGTGTAAAACAGAGTAGATTTTTAAACTGTGGTATACGCTATTAATCTTCTTGTTTCGGGCAAAGTCCGTTAGGTGTCTTCCCCAAAGCTACAATCTAACAGCGAGCAGTCAAAACTTGTATGCAACTCTTCGACTGAAAGGCCAAGCGTGAACCCACCAAGATACTTGGTCAATCAGTGTAACGAAAAACGCAAAGAGCTATAGTCCGCTACAATGGCTAAATCCTCTGGGTTAGAAGGATGAGAAGTGGTATGAAACATTCCTACCTCTCACCTACATTAGGGTAACGAAATAAATGCAATGGGATGTAAACATTGCTACTCTAGCTACAGCTCTTGTAAAACCAAATAATCTACTGGGTTCAACACTTCAAGCAATATTTTGGGCTAGGTTTCGAACCCATGATAAACTTGTCACTAAAACCGCTTTTGTATATAATTTGGTATATGTATCGGTCGAGTTTACTATTTGGCCACACGACCGCACTGACTAAGGCAATATCTACAAGTGCCTGGCTCTCGATCGTAATCGCTTCGCTAGCGTGTAGTACTGTAGTTCCATTTGCACAGGACAAGACTAAAAGGAGGGAGGAGGAAAACTGCTGACTAAAATTACGAAAACTAGTTAAACCCTGCCCTAAACACTAATGTCAACCCCAGAACTAACCTTAACTCCAACCCCATGTTTAAAACTAACTCTAATGCCCCAATCTTTATTTTAGCGTGCAGTTTCCCTCTTTACCGCTTTGCCCTCCTTTTTCGTCTTGTCCAGTGCAAATAGTAGGCTACTATAGGCCTACGCTAGCGAAGCCCTTTTTTAGATTTTTCCCATTTGCACAACTATTTCCCTGGTCTGACGGCGTATAAGCTAAATGACAGGAAGGCACGAAAAATTGAACAGTTTCGCAGACGATTCATATACCGATTTCCATTAAAAACGGCCTTAGGGATAAACCCATTACGGATTCGAAAACTTCTAAATATCTGATAAAACTAAAGCAGTATTATACTCACAATTGATAAGCCAATGTGGTGTATACGTTAAGATGAAATCAGTTAAAAGCTTAAAAAATAAAGCGCGATTGCATAAGCCGAATCAAATATATAATCAAAATTTACAGTTTATTATTAATTTCGTGTATAAATTGCGTTAATGGTTTTCAAAGGCAGGATTTAAAATGTGGCAATTAAAAAAAATAAAATGCAAATACACAACTTAGATTAAAAGTAAATTAAAACAGCAATTCAATAGGTGATACAATTGATCCCTGCTAAAAATTAACCGTCATTTATTAAATCATGTATGCAGAGTGTATTTGGGAATAGATATATAACATTCAATAGAACACAGCTACTAATCTGCCCTACTACATTGATTTCAGTGGATACGAAACTATTCTCAGCGTTTTACTCTTGTGCCAGAAGCATTAGACTCATTTAGCCATAAGAAAGGTTATGGGATGGGTTAAGATACATACAATGGGTTAAGATACATATTTTGCATCTGGTAAATAATCATAAAAGGAACTCTGGCCCAAGAGTAAAAGGCAGCAAGAAATCACAGACAAAATATATATGCAACGTTTATATACAGATGATGCCAGTACAAATGCAAAGATTGCAGCACTTAGCAAATCAATAACCTAGAACTTCCAACGAATGATACAAAAACAATCCGCAGTTGTAATCATATAAAAGAAATAGTTTGTAACTGCAAAAAACGGACAATCAAATAAGTATTTTCTTAAAACTTCTAATTTAAGAAGTGTAGTAATTTAAATACAACATAAAAAGCAGAAATATCATGATTGTTTGAATGGCTACATTTTAAAACTGCTCCCAATTCCGCAATTTATAGCAGTCGTCGGATCATCCACACCATCATAGTATGAAGGTTATGTTCCATGGAAAGTTGGATTCTCGAATCTGGTTGAGGCTTCTTCGAAAATCGGATTTTGACCCTATATATGGTGATTGCAATTGAAATTTGGCGGCAAAATCAGGCTTGCGAACAAAAAATCAAAGTAAGCTTGTTGCGCTAGCTTTAAGTTCAGCTTTCACTTTTGCTAATGCACAAAAAATCAGCAATAATTTTGAAATGATTTTGGCTTTATCATTTTTGCTCAGACTTACTGCATCATGCATTATGCTTCAAAGATGCATATAAATATAAAAGGCTTACAATAAGATATTTAAAATGTCGATAAATTCTTGTTTTTCAATAAACATAAGACACAACGGGGAACACTGCCGTATAGTCAATGACCAAACAATTTTTAATTAGTTTAGCTATCTCTTGGCACATTTCGTACAATTTTTAATAAAACTTCAAAGCGCATATTTCACCCAGCAGGATACAAATAACAAAGCCAGCTAATAGTTAGAAAATAATTGTAAATATAATGTGATATTCCCAAACCGCTTAGGTTGTAATTAGCAGAGCGATGTACAAATAATTTTGACGTTCAGTATTTGTTTAATACATTATATTATTCCAACTTAAACATTTGTCCGACTGGTTAGTCTGGAGGTTAGAACAACGCCATTCATCCGAACGGTTGAAGGTTCGAAACTGGTCGCTAGTTATTCACTTAACGGACTTTGCCTGAACCCAGCGGATTAATGGGTTTTACTGAAATAAGAGAACCTATGAATCATACTCAACACACTGAATAGCTCCGATAACCCGGCGGTGGGCGCAAGGTGACCTGACGATTGCCCGTGTGTTAACCCCCTTGCGATTGCTGTGTTGTATTATAAAAAAACGTTCAAATTTTTGTTTAACCTGTAAAATATTTGGACAATTTTTGTTTAACCTGTAAAAGCACAGCCTTTAAGCAAACCAGTTACTACCATTGTCGGTTGGACATGCTGGACATGGTACTTAGAAGAAATAGCTTGAACCCAGTGGATTAATTGGTTAAACCAGCAGTGGTTCCCAAAGTGGGGTCCGCGGACCTTTTTTTCACTATACGGTACATTGATTTTGTGGTTGTGATGGTATAATTTTTTAGTCTTCACTATACCGCCAAACATTAAAAAAATTGCAAGTGGTCTGTTGTGAATTTTTTTAAAAGTTTGGGTACCACTGGTTTAAACAAAAACTTCACGATCATACTAAACACTCTGGAATAACAGCCCAACGTTTCTGCGTAATCCGACGAATGCCCATCTAATAATTTTTCATTTTTTCATTAACGGACAAAAAACATAAAATACCCAATCCAATTAAACAACTGGTAGAAAAAAAACACATAAATTATCTTTCATTTTTCCATTAACGGAAAAAACATAAAATACCCAATCCAATTAACCAACTGGTAGAAAAAAACACATAAATCACCTTTCATTTTTTCATTAACGGAAAAAAACATAAAATACCCAATCCAATTAACCAACTAGTAGAAAAAACAATAAACCGCCTACCTTCGTCCATTTTGATTTCTTCATTTCGTTCTCGAATACCTGCCACTCCCGTTTATCCCTCCAGGTCTGGTAAACCTTCCAAGCAATGAGTGCTATCATGCCTAATACGACGATCCCAGCCACAATAGGAAGGACGATGATCACTGGATCAATCGGTTTCGGACAATCTGCGGTGGTCGAATGGTTAAGGCGACCGATACATATACTTGGGATAGGATAGGACTTTCATGTTTAGAAGTGAATTTAATAATTCTGGAAACGTATTATCGTGTAGAAGGTAGTGGTTAAAATATATATAACAAATATATATAGCCCCAACGGGATGTTGTCATTAGAATAACTTATAAAATTAGAAGAATCCAACGTTAATTCTATTTAAATAAGGGTTAATATTGTAATCAAACGAAACTAGTGTCGTAAATAAAGTGGATATGGATTTTTTTATAATTTACTTTGGATTTAGTTAAACATATACCATGAACCACCAAGTATTGGCATGGATGTATAAAAAATTGGAAGCTTTTTTTATAATTGACCGTCTGTTTTATGGACCCTTTAGTTTGGAACAGTGAATAAAAGTTATTGATCCGAGTTATTGCTGCGTGGGTTTAATGGTTTCGGCCGTTTTAATTCGTTTTATCTGATGGGGGTCGTGGTAGTGCCTACTTTGTGTTATCAATTAGCTGGGTAGGCTCGTGTGTCGCCTAAATCCAATGGAATGTTGGGTTGTACCAAAATTAAAGAAACTCTCAATGATACACAACACAATGCAATAGCTCCGTTAACCCGACGGTGGTCGCGCGGTGATCTTAAAATTGCCAATTCATTACGCCCCATGTGTTTTCCCATTCACTCGGAAAAACGTGAACATCCAATATTTGCCTGTTGCTTGGTCGAATTCTTTAATGAGCACCAAGTAGTTCTTGCTCTGTTTATGCCACACGATGTTGTAGGAGACTTTACACTGCCCGGTCGATTGCGCTTGCGAGCAAGGCGTTGGCGCAAGAATAGATCTAAAGAAATATGGTTGTTGTTTGTCTATTTAATACCAAGCTTGACCGGAAAGGTGGTGGAATCAAAACTAGCTCCGAGCAATTTGTGTTTGTGGATAAGGTACATAGCATACCTTACAACACACTGCAATAGCTTCAACTACTGGATTGTGGGGCACACATTATCTGTGATAAATCTTACGCAATAGCTTAGTGGGGTTAGTACGTCGCCTTTTTGTTGAGATTGCAACCAAATAGATTAATGGGTTTTACCAAAAATGAAGATATGTCTAAATCATACACAACAGAGTACAAATTTCTACTCTGCAGGCAACCGAAGGGTTGCAGATTCGAAACTGATCGCTAACTAGTAGTTTATAACCTTAAGCAAGGCAATTAGCAGATATCGCCTGAACCAAAGCGTTTAATGGGTTCTACCAAAATTAAAGAATCGTTGCAATTATATAATCACTACAATAGCTCTAGTAACCTGACGGTGGGCGCAAGGCAATTAGAAGATTGCCTGTGTGATAAAAGAAGAAAACTAAAAGGAGGGAAAGCGCGAGGGCGGGAAGGAGGGAAACTGCCTACTAAAATAAAGAGTACGACATTATAGTTAGTTTTGGGGTAGGGGTTAAAATGGGGTAGGAGTAAGGGGTAGTTCAGAGGGGTTGAGATTGGTATTTAGGAAGGGCTAAAATTAATTTCAATAGTTTTGGCAAGCAGGTTTCCTCCTTACCTCCTTTCCGCTTTCCCTCCCTTTAGCGTTGCCCGTGATAACGCCCCCCAAACCATAGAGATAAGCGTGAAATATCCTATCCTATATACAAACGCTAAATATACTTACGGGTCAACCTCCGAGCAGGCCGAAGGGCAAGCTTCGGTGTTCCCAGTGCAAAGAGAGCAATCAGGTATTGTCTTCACTGTTTGAAACGTCACGTCCTTGCATGGGACCTGACACTTGTCGTTTGCATTCTGCGTGTTATATTCAAGTTTACTGGGCTAGGTTTTGAACCCGTAATGGGCTGGTCAATAAGACAGTTTTTTGTTTCATAGAAGTAGTATATGTATCGGTCGCGATAACTATTCGGCGACACGACCATACGTTCGTTATTTATTGATTCACACACGCTTGTACATTAGCGGGCAAATCTTTTTGTCATTATAATAAGCATAAGCGTGTATCTGTGCAAGCAAATAAGCTTTTGTATCCTTTAAACCCATCAAAATAAAATTACTAAGCAAAATATAGCCAACAGTCAACAACGTGCTGGGATTACCTCACGATTTTGCACAGCAGAGTTCACGCAGATAGCACAGGCTTCGTGGGACGAACACTCAGCCGTCACTGTCTTACATAACGGGCTGTTGCAGTCCTGGCAGTATTTTCCGTCGTATTTCTGTGGGGAGGTAAAATTTTGCATTTTTTATTTTTTTTAAAGGCTAAGCTTAAAAGATTTTTCAAAAGCTAAGCTTAAAAAATAGCGCTATTTAATATTGGGAGAAAAATAAATAAAACCAAAGTAAAATGTACGCGGCCGCAAAACTCCCAAATCTGGGCAATAAACACAGAAACCGTCGACTTTGGTCACATTCACTACTTTTACGTTATTTAATATTAGGGCAAAAAATGAATACTAAAATAAATTGGTTGCGGCTGCAAAACCCATTAACCAGATCGAAAACATAGCTACCAGTCAGCATTTTTTTAACCAGGCTTAGTTTCGAACCCAGGATGCGCTCGTCCCTAAGTACGTTTTTGTATATAATTTGTATTGGTTGCGTTTACCATCAGGACCGTCCGATATTCAGTAATTACCTCGGGATTTTTAAACACTCACTTGTACATTAATATGAAAATGTTTGTGTTATTGTAGAGAGTATCGGTATATGTTTAAGAGAGTATCGGTATTTTTAAACACACGCTTGTACATTAATAAGAAAGCGTTTGTTTCATTATAGTGAATATCCGCATTGCACAAGCGAATAAACATTCGTGTAAATCCGGCATCAAAAAATACCTACATTTTAAATAAACAACAAAATTTTAAAATCAATAACTACCAGAAACTTCACCCACCGGGTCACATTCGCAAATACTGCACGAGCAGTTCCCATGACTGCTGCAGACCGTCGCATTCGGGTTACTTGGGTCGATGCAGTTGCTCTCATGGCAGGTGCACGATCCTACGTTGTCCAGTGTGTACGGGATGTTGTTGATTTTCGCGGTGCAGTTGCACTTCGGTTGATTGTAGCAGTTCTCACACGTTCCACCCTTACCTGTGGAAAAAATAAGATATTCATGTTTATCCGACGGGTAAGTTTGGTGGTTTGGTGCGTCGTCTTTCAGCGAAAAGGTTGCCGGTACGAAACTGGTCGCTAGCTAGTCAGTTGTGTGCTTGGGCAAGGCACTTAACGAACATTGCCTGAACCCATTAATGGATTCTACTAAATTGAAGAAAAGTGTGAAACAATACACAACACACTGCAATAGCTCTGGTAATGCGACGGTGGGCGCGAGGTGATGTGACGATTACTCGTGTGTAACCCAACATTGGATAAGGTAATTTGACAATTGTTAATTTGATAACGACCATTGCATTTTCCCATTCATGCGATAAAACGTGCATATCCTATCTTAACTACAGGCCAATGTTCAATGCTATTGCATCAATCATCCACGTATAACATCTTTAAGTTATTTGTCCTCATTGTTACAATCATCAACTTACCACAAACGTTGCCATCAGTTACAGGACAACCCGTGTTACTGCACTGACAATATTTCCCGTGGAAATTCTCGTGGCAATCGCATATTCCACACAAGCATTCCCCGTTTCGTCTGTCAATTTATATGTTGAAATGTTAGATAGTTTTTATTTACAATATTTTTTTACTTATTAAGTCGGTTATGTAAACATCGTTTTATAAGTATTTCACTTGTTAAAATAGTAGATTGTTTTTATTTATCAATAGAAAAAAATGGTTGTTAGTACGGTGTCTTTTAGCTGAACGGTTATGGATTCTGGTTGGTAGCTAGTCGGTTATGTCCTTGGGCCTGGCATTAAACGGTCATTTTATAAACCCAGTGGATTAAACGGGTTTTACCAAAATTGAAGCACTGTCTCAAACATACACCACACACTGTAATATCTCTGGTAAGCTGATAATTAGCTTAACGTTATCCAATTATTGCCCATGTAACGTACCTTGCAATTTTCCATTTAACAGAGATAAAACATAAATATTCTATCCTATTCTACTCAACAAATGAAATGCCTACACTTGAAATTGCCAGTTTATGAAAATCCAGGGCGCGAGGTAATCTGATTGTCCGTGTTAACCCCCTTGGTTTTCCCATGCATGGGGATAAACATGATATCCTATCCTATCCTATCCTGCCCACCAAATAGATGCCTACAGTTGAAATTATTATGAAAACCCAGATATAGAATGCCTATAGTTTAAATTGCTGAGTAATAAAGAAGATGACACTTACTCGCATATATCCGCTGAGTCGCTTCTTTTGCACTGAGCACTGAGCGATAATCCGATGGTGTTCTGCGTGCACTGGCACCTGGAGCCCTCGTGGCCCTGATCGCACAAACACGCCCCGCACACCATGGAACCGTTGGAACTACAATCAATGCTCTTCTGTTCCACCATACTCGAACAGTTGCAGTTGCAAAGGAAATCTAGTGAAATCAAAGGATGGGTTATTAGTTTATTTGTCCGGCCAGTTGGTCTAACGGTTAAATGCGTCGCCTAACAATCGAAGGTTGCAGGTGCGAAACTGGTCGCTAGCTAGTCGGTGGTGTCCTTGGGCAAAGCACTTTACGGACATTGCATGATCCCAGCGGATAAATGGGTTCTACCAAATTGAAGGAACGTGTCTATCATACACAACACACTGCAATAGCTCCGGTAACCCGACGGTGGGCGCGAAGTGATCTGACGATTGCCCGTGTTACATGAATATCCTACCTATCCTATCCTATTTCAATTTTATTTTATTTTTTCCCTAATATGTTAATCGTTTTGCCATCCTTGGCTGTTCCTGTATTGTAGTTAGTTTTATTTTCTGTGAAGAAGCTAAAGACAGCAATACCGACAGTCGTTAAAACATAAAACACTATGGATATTTATGTTTATCCCCGTTAATGGGAAAACCGTGGGAGTTAACACACGGGCAATCGTCAGATCACCTCGCGCCCACCGTCGGGTTGTCGGAACTGTTGCAGTGTGTGGTATATGATTGAGACAACGTTTTCTGTTTAAATACAACCAATTAAGTTTTGAACCTAAAATCCTCCAGATAAATGCAGCTGGTTACAATCCTATATTCCGAATAATCTCTTTGATGAATTGACGGAAAATGTATGTCACAAATCTCTTTGTTTAATTAACAGGAACTTACTGAATCTAAAAGTGACAGATTCTTGGAGTGAACTTGAAGTAAAGAGCATCGTGTTGGATGCGGAGGTGGTTGGGCAAGCAGTGGCTGTCACAGTAAATTCGTACGTCACCTGTAAAAGGGTAGGATAGTCATGTTTATCACTGTCAATGGGAAAACCAAGGGGGTTAACACACGGGCAATTGTCAGGTCACCTCGCGCCCACTGTCGGGTTACCGGAGCTATTGCATTGTATGTGTGTGATAGACACGTTTCTTCAATTTGGTAGAACCCATTAAACTGCTGGGTTCAGGCAATGTCTGTTAAGTGTCTTGTCCAAGGACACAAATGTTTAACTAGCGACCAGGTCCGACCATATACCCAAAACATCCTGTCAAAAAAATACCAAAATATCCCATCAACACCCCTTTATACCTCACTTCCAAGCTGAATCTGGTTGCAACTAAGACTATTATCGGACCAAGTGGTGGCGTTGGGACACAACGTCCGATACGAGATGCCGACTCCCTCTGGTTTGTTGTCGTCATCGAGGGACATTTGGAGTTTCTCTCTCAGTTTCTGGAAGAATTGGACTTACTTAGAATGGGAAAGTTTAGTTTAGTTTTTTTTTGTTTCCACGATGAAAACACGAAGCGGGACTATTGGTAAAAAATTGGAAAACGGGAAAAAACGCCAAAACAACAGTCGTTAGAACACGTCTAAAAAGGGAATAGACTATTAAAATTTGGTTTTCATGTTTATTCCCATGGATGGAAAACGCTTTGTCATAAAGTGTTATTTAAGGGCGCGTGATGGGATAGGGTGGTCATGTTTATTTTAATGAATGGGAAAAATAAGTAGCTTTGTAACAAAGGCAATCGTCAGATTACTCGTATTTACGTATGGAGCGTTATTACACAGGTAATCTTTCAATAACCTCGCGCCCACTGTCGGGTTACAGGAGCTATTGCAGTGTGTTGTGTATAATTAAGCTGATCCTTTAATTTAGTAGAACCCGTTAAACTACTAGGTGCAGGCGATGTGCATTAAGTGCCTTGTTCAAGGACACAACCGACCAGCTTTAAACCTGTAAACCGTTCGGCTAGAAAGCATTAATAACCAACTAAACCAAGCTACTTGGTTGGACTTGGTACAGCAAATAAGTTTAATGCCCTACCACATATATCTGACATCACTCTCTTTATTAATTATACTTTTTTTTACCAGACTAAGTTTCAAACCCAAGATTGGCTCGTCTCTAAGACCGTTTTTGTATACAATTCAGTATATGTTAATACTTGATTTTTAGTTTAGTAATAGAATCAACATATTTCGTGAAGATATTTGCTTACGTTGTACGCGGTCTTTATGATTGAAATAATGTTGTTCGAATCGCTTGCCAGTTCGTCCACAAATGAATTTGGAATCAGCTCCTTTAGACCCTGAACAAGAAATAAGGTTATAGAGACTGCTTAAGAAGCCCCTGTGATTCTGGGTTCCCAATTGAAAAGTGCCTTGTAGATATGCGTTAAAGTAATCATTAAATATACATTAAAGTTATCGCTTTCGAATACCCATATTAATGACAATCGTTTAGTGAGCGGTATAATCCGAAAAACCTTCGAATGTTGGCATTGTTTTGCGGTCCACGGCAGATGTTGATGTATACAGATTAATAACTATGCACAAATAACAGGATTGTTACAGGATTTTTGATTGAGAGCAACAAAAAAGGGAAAGAGGGAAACTGCTGCTAAAACTATGAAAAACAATTCTAACCCTGTCCAAGACTCTAATGTCAACCCCAAAACTAATCCTAATTTTAACGCCAAGCTAACACTAATGCCATAATCTTCATTTTGGCAAGCGGATTACTCAGGTATACGTAAGGGTGGGTGATTGAAAAAGCAAGGGGTTAACACACGGAAAATCGTCAGATCAACTCGCGCCCACCATCGGGTTCCCGGAGCTATTCCAGTGTGTTGTGTATAATACACACGTTCCTTCAATTTAGTAGAACCAATTAATTGTATAATAGGTTTTCCTACTTTTAGGTATTCTTTCGGTTGGTGGATTTTCATGAGCAGTTCTCAGCAAGAACACATTCACTTAATAAAATTCGATAACATAAGTGTCGGAAGAAATAATACATAAACGGGATTAAAAACTCCATAGGTTATCCACAAGGGTGAAAACGGTTTATAGATAACATCATCATAATATGCATGGCCACAGTCGGGTAATCAGTTTGGCGCTATATTATCTAAGATAACTGATCAGACACACCATTCAACATCATATTACAGTTCATTAATTCGTGGTATTATAGAGAGCTATTTATTGAGGGCACAATAGACACTGCATGACAAGCGTCAAGCTTTATACACAAAATGACTCATCGAAACGACTGGGTATTTTAGGAACAATAAGGATGGGATGACTCAACACATTACATCAATTATGAAGTCACAATCGCAAATACCCGTGCTCTATAATTAAGCCAGTAATTCATCTGTTAGTTTCATGCCCTGAAAATAAACATAAACCCAGAGTGAAATAAAGAACACCACCTACACACACTGTGATTGCCACAATGTGATGAAAAACTAAGTTTTTCTTGAATTTCTTAGCCAAAATTGTCTGATTAAAGTTATTTAACATTTGGGCTTGTCTTTTCACATTCTGATTTAAGGCATTAGCTTTAACATTCTGATTTAAAGCATTATATGTCTTACATTAGTGGGCCTCAACCTTTCTACCGCTTTAAACCGGCGATAATTTGATAATTTACTGTGCCCCAGTCAGGGGAACGTTGATTATTTGCATACAAAGCCTACCGAAAAAGCGTGCTGACAAGCGACTTTATAACGTCACAAGTAGACTGGTAACATCATTAAAACAAAGAACTTCTAGTAATTAGCAAAACAATTAGGTGTAAGAAAAAAACACAAAAAGGAAAGAATATAAGTTAAATATGGAGCTGGTGTTGCTCGGATCCGCAGACCGGGGGTTGGTGACTACTGTCTTACATTTCTGTGAATAAAGCCTAGACTTTTAGTTACCCCCAATGAAAATGTAAATGAATTAAACAAATGCACAAAGTAAAAGCAACTTGACTGTGGGCATATGGTGCCTTGCATAGGATATTCGTGCTTATCCCCTTAAATAGGAAAACAAAAGGGGGTTAACACACAACCAGTTATGAATATACAACCCTTCAGCTGAAAGACGATGTATTAAACCTTCAGACTAATCGGTCGGACGGTATCCATACAAATAAAGCCTGGCTTCCCACACACTAGGATAACAAAGGAACCAACCATCCACACAGTGTAACTTGATTGCAGACAGTACCACGTAACGTCGAAATAGAAAACAGGAAAAAATATCAAATTTAAATCATATAGGCTGCAAAACCCACAAAAAACATAGAAAACTTAAAAAATATGATGCTTACATCATAAAGGCTTCTGACTTCCTTTGTTACAGCAAAAATTGGTTGAATCTTATTCGCCACAAACGCAGCTCGAAGTTGTCCGATGGATGGATAGTCGAGTTCCTTGCTTTTGTCGTACACTAACGCCTGGTTTCCTGAGTCCTGTTGAATGGTGGGAGATAGTATAGGATAGGGTATTCATCTTTATCCCCGTGAATGGGAAAACCAAGGGGTTAACACACGGGCAATCGTCAGATCACCTCGCGCCCATCGTCGGGTTACCGGAGCTATTGCAGTGTGTTGTATATAATAGACACGTTCCTTCAATTTGGTAGAACCCATTAATCTGCTGGGTTTAGGCAATGTCCGTAAAGTGCCTTGCCCAAGGACACAACCGACTAGCTAGCGACCAGTTTCGCACCTGCAACCTTTCAATTGAAAGGCGACGCACTAAACCGCTAGACCAACGGGCCGTATAACAGCCAAAAGCGAGATAATATAACAGCTGAGATACTATCACAAGTCGCAGGAGCCAAGCACATATAGTCAGGTTACCAGAGGTGCAAATTTCACAATAGGTACCCAAAGTGTGAAGAATAATTCAGTTGACAATACTACTGAAAAACACTCTATGTTACCAACATGCATAATTAAACATAATGCACCTTGATAGCCCTGGGAAAAGATGAAGTTTTTGCCACAATGGAATGAAATTTAATGGCCTTAAGAGAAGGAGGTAATCTTATATATTTTTTGCATATTTTTTTCCTAGTTTTGAACCCATGATGGGTCGGTTGATAAAATTTGGAGAAGTATATTAATCCGTGTATTGAGTAATTGACCATTGGCTGTGCAGTCCTGGTTTTTTAACATTGAGCGCGGGGTAATCTGACGATTGCTGTGTGTTAATGCCTCTTATGTATCCAAGTAACAGAAATTAACATAAATATCCTATTAAGACACGGGCAATCGACAGATCACCTTGCACCTACTGTCGGGTAACCAGGTCTATTTTAGTGTGTTGTGTATGATATACACACGTTCCTTTAATTTGGTAGAGCCCATTAATCCGCTGGGTTCAGGCAATGTCCGTTAAGTGCCTTGCCCAAGGACACAACTGACTAGCTAGCGACCAGTTTCGAACCTATAACCTTTCGGTTAAATGGCATCACACTAAACCGCCAGACTCACACTAAACCGCCAGACGGTATTAATTACCTAACAAGACAAGCACAATATGCCATAATCACATTCTGCTCAATAAGGTCCCCCTTACCCTCTTAAGATGACACTTCATATCGTTAGCGTCGAGTATCGCAGCCAACTTTCCGTCGAGAGCCGTGTGAAACGATGCGTCGGTCGTGAAAACCACAAGATGGGAAGCGTCACCTCTCCAACCAATCTGACCCTGGATGAAAATGTCAGATTTTAAGGTGATGGAAGATGGGGTAGAGACAAGTATTTATGCAGAAAGAAAAATTTATTTAAAAATTTCCTGCAGAAATATTTATGCAGAGAGAAGATGCAAAGACCAGTTTTTATAAATAT
>CH002967.1:295863-310227 GCA_000149265.1 Ciona savignyi
TTTTGTAATGTTAGATTGTGCATTTTGATATTTTAAGATTAGATTGTTAAATTTCATATTGTATTTCAGTTTTATCAGGGTAATATTTAATATTTTAGTTCTGTAAGGTTACCTTGCCCAAAACACTTATCTCAACCCCAGAACTAACTTTAACTAACTAATTGTAATGCCCTAATCTTTATTTTAGTGTGCAGTTTCCCTTCTTCCCTCCTTCCCGCTTTTCCTACTTTTAGTTTTCCTCTATGCATTGGCCGAATATTAATAATCCAGATTTTACCCCCAAAAAGCATGTTGATTTGAATAAAATTGACGCGTTGATCAAGAAATGAATTGGCGTGTTTGGCAAAGACAACTACGAGTTAACGGGGCACTTACATGGAATTCAAAACTGGACTAGTACGACGTAACACTTGCAGTTTCAAGTACAACATGCACAGATACAGGGGTGCCGCCACCGAATTGTACACAATAACATACTAAAATGAACAACACATGAAAAATGAAGCGGTTCTGGGTTTAAAGCTGGGATAGCAATATAAAGAGAATAAACATTATAACTAAATTACAAGTGTAGCATAAAACATCATATAAACATCTAGCAACCGTAAAGTCATAATGTATTATAAGTGCAAAGTAATAATGTCTATAAATGCAAAGTCATAATATATAATATAAATGTCCTTTTCGTATGTTGCAAAGCCATATTTTAATAACTGTAAAAACAAATGAACTACAAGTTATACTTACAGTTGTACTGGCAATGGATTTATTACCATTTTTTGTGATGTATACTATCCCCTTAAACTTTCTTTCACACACAAGATTTTGAACTTTGGAATTTTGTTTTTACTCCACCAATTCAATGCAACTGAGTATCGGTAATCGTTATGTTACTTAATAATCGTATTTTACCTTTTTTAGGAGGTGGGGGTGGGGGTGGGGCTGGAGCAGCAGACGACAGCTTTAAAGGGGGTCTCGGCACGTGGGTGGTTTCCGGTTTCTTCGCAACAGGAATATCTTCTAATTGCTGCGTAAAATATTTACAGTTTTTATTAACTTAATTTGATGCAAGTTTAGTACAAAATATCTTTACTTTAAGTACATTACACCAAGAGATTGGGACTGAAAAGTAAATTTCAAACTTATTACATTGTGTTAAAAGTCAGGAAAAAATGTGTAGTAACTAAAAACATGTGATTTTTAAAAACTTCTAAAAAGATATTTAAACATTTATGAATGGGATACACAAAAGTGTATGAGTGGTCGTTAAACCATAAGGTGTCAGGTCAACATGTTAAAGTGTGTCACTTGCATGAATCACACGTCATTACACTAAGCAGCTAGCTATATTGGCAGTGTTCTATTGATCTACTTCTGTTATGATAACTATGCAGCCAAACGTAATTAATCCATTGCAATAAATTATGGTGAGCATGACTAGTACTCTGATCAATTATAAAAATGTAAACAATTCTATCAATGGTAACCATCTTGATCGTTAAGTTTCTTAGACTCATCATACAATGTAAACATATATGGATATTTTAAAAAATATCAAATATTTTTGTAGCCTATTTTCTACATGGTTGGTGTCATTCCGCCCCAGATAGTTTATTCCAGTGGGCGCAACTTCTGTGGTCGGCAGGCCAGATCACAGCGTATAAACTATACAAATACTAGGATTAGGGTTAGTATTTATATAGAATAATTTGACTTGCCTGGGCGGTGATGGGTGTTGTTTAGTACCGGTACCACCCAATAAAAAACATGTATGTAGAGCTAAACAACTAGTCCCATATGACAGTGTGCAGAGAATTTGTTATTTCATAACAAAAAGTTTAAAGACAACCAAATTTATATCTATTGAGCTGTTCAAGCATTGCACTAAAGAAAACCCAAAAATTGTTGCTATATATTTTCCAATTGCTATCGTTAATTTGCTATCGGAATTACACGACATACACACAGGGTTTTTTGTGTTAGATAGAGACAAACACTGGTCAAGTTATGCCGAGCAGCTCGATTTGTCAACACAGGGTATGGCTTTAGCCCTGTTGAATCCTACACAGTTGATTAAGGTGAACAAAATCAACTGAAAATTTGTTAGCCAAGTAATGTATAGAACGTCCATTTTAGGATCAAGATTCGAATTCAATTTAAAAAGAAATTATTTTGAATTATTTTTGGATTTTTGTAATTCGAAATAATGATTATAGTGAACAAAATGAGTTTTATTTCTATAATTTTGATGCAAAATTAGAAATAGTGGTAAAACTTGTTTTTTATGATTATAATTAAAATTTAAATTATTTTATCCAAACACGCATGTGATTCCATTTTTCTTAAACAATTAGCACAAAAAATGTTTTTTTACTCGCAAGCATGCAGAAGATCTTGCTTAACGCCCACATAATTTAAGAAAATCGGTACGGGTTAACTCACACTTACACAGGGGAAAACTAAGAGGAGGGAAACTGCACACCAAAATGAAGAATATGACATTAGAGTTAGTTTTAAGAATGTGTTTGAAGTTAGGGTTAGTTCTGGGGTTGAGATTAGTATTTAGGGCAGGGTTTAAACTAGTTTCCGTGACTTTAGTGTTTAATTTTCCTCCTTCTCAATTTCCCTCCTTTAGTGTTGCCCCTCACACAGATATACCTGTGTAATATCATCCAGTTCTCCAAGCATTTGACTAAGTACGTCATCAAATTCCATTGTGCTTGATTATCCAATTTGTTTTGTTGAAAGAAAGTTACACCAGATGATAGCTTTAATTGGTTTTAGTCGAATTTCATCAAATTAGGTTGTTTAAATCTTATTTTCACTGGTAAATAAAGAAAGTTGGTATTAAAATAAAATAAATTAGTGTGGCATTGTTAATGCCAGTAGTATTTCTATTTGGAAAGAATGGAATAAGACAGTTAGGATAGGATATTCATGTTTATATGAATGGAATGGAAAAACCAGGGGGGTTAACACACAGGCAATCGACAGATCAACTCGTGAGTACCTTAAGGTTATTGCAATGTGTTGTGTATTATTCACACGTTGCTTTAATTTAGTAGAACCCAATAATCCGCTGGGTTTAGGCAATGTGCGTTTTAAAAGTGTGTTGCCCAAGGGCACAACTAACAAGCTATCGAGCATTTTCGAACAGTCTGCAACCTTTCGACTGAGAGGCGAGCACTAACCCACTAGACTAATCTGTCAGGATACTTAATAAGATAAAAAAATGTGTTATTAAAATGGACAAAAATGAAGACAGTGACATTGTTATTGCCAGTAGTACTTTTTATTAAGGATTAAATGTTTGTGCCCATACGATTGGTAAAATAAAAGTTGTTTGTGGAAGAAGCACGTTTATATCATAGAAAAAGTAAATTTCACCGTCGAGTTAAATATCATAAGACATTTCTCTTATTGTTTGTAACAAAAACAATGGGTTCAGGCAATGTCTAGCAAAGTGCCTTGTCCAAGGACACAAATTTTAAGCTATTGGCTGGTTTTGATTCAACTACCTTTTGTCTTATGGTTCGACACACTATCATGTAAGTTGACTGACCAACCAGACTTGTTTCGTACAGGTTAATACTAAAATGGTTATGTTACCTTTATTTACACATAACCATCTATTTAATGCAATGGTTTGCCCAAACTCCAAATCAACTTAATCTTAACACTAAAGCTAAACACTTAAACCGCACCCCTTACGCTAATGTGTTAATCTTCATTACAGTGTGTAGTTTTACTCTTTTAAGTCATTAAAATGAGTGCTAACAAAGCTAAAATAACTGGTGTCGTATGAACGTATAGCTGACTAATTACAAAATGCAAAGTCAATAACAAACACAACAGCTCAAATCTGCTGACGTACTTTTTATAGCTAAACTACCTATTTATCAATATTATTAGCAATGTTCTATAGTGCTCCTGTAACACCACTTGTAACTGTGTACGTCTGCAGATCGCTTATTAATAGAATTACATTTATCCGTTTCAGCAGCGTCAATTTAACTACATAGCGCAATTTGGTGGTGGGCGTGCTACCAGCCCAGGAAGCCGTAGTCATAAGCGAGCACAGGAAGTTACCTCGTTATATCGATGACGCAAAACAATCTGTTCACGTTGAAAACGCAAATTTACCAAGTCGCCGTGTTTCGACCCACTCAACTTAAACAGCATGGCACTGAAGTCTCGTTTACACTATGGGTGTTGTTTATTGTCCGTACGAACATCAAACAAAGATCCTATTGTAAACTGGCGCTAGAGAAAACGGCGAATCCTTCTTTATATTTTTATGTTTAAGATAATTTAAGTTTTTGTGGTTTTCGTTTAGTTTTTTGTTTCTTCCTTACAGAAATAAAGAAAATAGTAAATTAAAAATAAAGCGGACAAATCGACAAAACTTAATTAGCTAAATCATTTCGGATACATAAATATTATGTAACGTTGGGAAATAACTAAATTCATTTACTAAATTGAAAAAAAAGATGCGTGAACGAATTATTGTCAAGTTATTTTGAATTTTCCATTTATTTATTAATCAATTCGTTCTCCGCCAAATTAGAATAGTAGCAGAGACAGAAATAAAAAGAGTGCCCACGATATATGACGTCACGTATGAAGTGGTGTATATCAAAATAAACAAATATAGGATAGGATGTTCCTGTTTTTTATCCCCCCGCGGTGAATGGGAAAACCAAGGGGGGGTTAACACACAGGCAATCATCAGATCACCTCGCGCCCATCGTCGGGTTACTGGAGCTATTGCGGTATGTGTATGATAGACACGTTCCTTCATTCTGGTAAAACCCATTAATACGCTGGGTTCAGGCAATGTCCGTAAAGTGCCTTGCTCAAGGACACAACCGACTAGCTAGCGACCAGTTTCGCACCTGAAACCTTTCGATTGAAAGGCGACGCACTTAACCGCTAGACCAACCGGCCGGACATATAAATGAATGTGTTCATTTTCTTTATTAATCAGGCTGTTTTAAATCTGCAATGTGTTCGTTAATAATACCAGATTTATATAATCTCTATATGATATAGTCCTTATCCCGACATAATACTTGGTGGGTTAGTTAGAGCATCACCCAATCGTAAGGTTGAAGGTTCGGAATTGATCGCTAGTTAGTCGGTTAATTCTTGGGCAAGCAATTCGGGGATGTTGCCCGAGCCTATTAGATTAATGGGTTTTAACCAATGGTTTAATGGGTTAAACATTTACATTTAAATAGCATCGGTAATCCAACGATAACTGTGTGATTAGTCAACAACACTTAGACGAGGAAAAAGGGAAATTTCTTACTAAAACTATGAAAACTAATTCTAACAAGTCCACCGATTAAGCTGTTGGGTTGGTGCGACGCCTTTTAAACGAAGGGTTGTAGATTCGAAACTGGTCGTTAGCTAGTCGGTTGGGCAAGACATTGCCTGTTCTACTAAATAGCTCCGGTAACCCGACGGTGGGCGCAAGGAGATCTTGCCGATTGCCCGTGTGTTAACGACTCTTGTGTTTAACCCATTCACAGGAATATCCTATTCTACGGTGCGCGCGAGTTTATCTGAAGATTGCCCGTGTGTTAACCCCTTGGTTTTCCCATCCACGGGGATAAACATGAAAATCCTATCCTTTTCCCAAACATTAATCTCAACCTTAACTCCAGCCCTTATACTAACCTTAATGCCACAATCTTTTAGTTAGCAGTTTTACTCTTTTTACACTGATTACGTCCCTTGCGTTTGAATAAACATAAATATCTTACATTTTACTCTCAAACCAACCTTAATTCGTTTAAAAAAAGCACAAAATAGCTGATAAAATTTTTTATTTACATCACTTAAAAAGCGAATCTATTCTACTTCACGTATGTTCACACTTTTTGGTAAAGCTACTTTTTGGTTTCGTAAAAGCTAAAATTCATAAAATTAGGCAGTGAAATGACAACAAGCAGTGGTAGCGAAACAAGAGAGCAAAGCAGAATAAAATAAAACGAAAAAGGGGGTTAAGTAAAATATACCGCTGTAGTACAGTTGTACTTAATTCATGGCGTTTTTTCGAGTTCGCAAGTTAGCGCATGCAGTGAGAAGGGTTGGTTAATACTTGTAATGGTGGTCGCCTATCGCACTGCTGCGGATGCCGGATTTCGATTTTGCTTGGGTGTTAATGGCGGCGGCGAAATCGCTGTACGGTGAGGCGATGTCCGGTAGCGGTACGGATTTGACGGATTCCGCAACGTCCGACGATACGACAGTGGTGCTGAGGCTTTTGATGAAGGTGGTGTCAAGCGCTGCGTTTCCGCCAGCAGGGGCGCTCTTGGTAGAGCCCGGTCCTTTCTTATGGTCTGGTATGTTGGCTTTGTTTTCGATGAGTGCTCGTTTCGTGTTGGGGCGTTTCGCTGACGGAGGCTGCATTCGGAGTCTTGTCGAGATAGGGGGTTTCCCTGGTGACGCAATAGTGTTTTGAAAATCGCTATTTTTACTCGCTGGTTAGACGGCCCAGGAATACTGAATTTTCAAACTAATGTGTTTTGTATAATGCTAATATTTATTGAGTATCCTCGATAGCTTAGCATGTTTATATATGCATCGTTTCCAGTAATTCGGATTTAAGTCATAGTGGACAAAAAATTCTTCACGGCATTATATCTTTATCGCCATCTTGCGGTCGATTCTTACTAGTCTTTGGTCAGCTATTTTTACTGGTCGCTTGTTAGACGGTTGTGTCCTTGGGCAATGCAGTTAGGGTGGAAGCAGTTTCACCAAATAGACGAATGGGTTCTACTAAAACTAGAGAAATGTCTCAATCGGAGACAACACACTGCAATAGCTAAGGCAACTGAAAAGATGTCTCTGGGCAAGGCAATTAGCAGCATTGCCCACACCATGTGGATTAATGAATTCAATGAAATTAAATAAACATCTCAATCATGCACAACGCACCACAACAGCTTTGATAATCGTGTAAGAGAGGGCGTAAAGTAATCTAACGATTGCTTGTGTAGAAATGTCCTGTTTGTGCAAAAAATGACAACACGCTATAATAGCTTGGATAATCGTGTAAGAGAGGGCGTAAAGTAATCTAACGATTGCTTGTGTAGAAAATGTCCTGTGTGTTTTTGCATTCACGAGCGGATTTTAGCATTTCCTAAATTTCTGATACAAAATAGAAATTCTAACTCATTTGCGTAAGAGAATTGCGTAAGAGAGGGCGTGAAGTAATCTAACGACTGCTTATGTAGAAATGTTCGTTTGTGTAAAAATGACAACACACTATAATAGCTTTGATAATCGCCTAAGAGACGTCGTTTGGTAATCTAACGATTGCTTGTGTAGAAATGTCCTGTGCGTTTTTGCATTCACGAGAGGATTTTAACATCTCCTTGATTTACTGATGCAAAATGAAAATTCCAACTCATTTGCGTAAGAGAATTGCGTAAGAGAGGGCGTGAAGCAATCTAACGATTGTTGTGTAAAAATGTCCTGTGCGCTATTGAATTCAGGAGAGGATTTTAACATCTCCTTGATTTGTTGATACAAAATAGAAATTCCAACTGACCAGGTGAAATATAGGCTGACGCAGTTGTCTTGTTGCTCGGTGTTAAAGTCGCCGAACTTTTCCACGTACTATCCATCGGCCCTCGCCGTTGCTTCTTTGCCGATGGATTGGTGGGTGTTTTCAGGAGCGTAGTGGTCCCGATGAATCGGCGTTTGGTGGGTGTTTTAGGGGTGCTTCCGTACGTCATTTCCGACTGGAGTTCCTGTGGGGGGGTGGGGGATATTTTGTCACTTTTTATTTAATCATTTTAAATTAAATTTAATTTTTTGCATAATTAATAACTTTTTGTTTAATTAATAACTTATTGTTTAAATAATAACTTTTTGTTTAGGTTTAACTTACACATAAAAGTTAAGTTATTAGTTGGAAATTTTTTAAATAAAAACCTGTAAAAACTTTTCAATAAAGGTAAAGCTATTGTTATTCGAATTTTGACAAAAGAACATTTTTTATGTGATTTTTTAAAAGATTTGGACAGAATGACGTAGTTACATATTTAAGGTATTTCACTACGAAGTACCTCCAATACAAAAATATAACAGATATCATATAGTAGGAGCCCGCACAAATACGTAGAAGGAAATTGACAAAAGAACATATTTTTGTGAGAGTGCATCCAAAACAGCGAACTTAAACACAGACACTTTATATGTAACTCTGCACACGATTCAGGCCTAAGAATTGATATCATCTGGGGTGAACCTCCACAACAGATATCATCTAGGGGGATTCCCCACAAACCTGCTGTTTCGCAAACCTGCGTAAACTGACATTTATCGCGCAAGGGAGAATCGGTACCGAAAAAGTTAAGAACCACTGATCTAAGGGGATCCCCCACAAACAGATATCATATAGTGTAAACCCCCACAAACAGATATCATCGAGGGGGATTCCCCACAAACCTGCTGCTTCTTCTCCTGCCGCAACATCTTCTCGTTTTCCTTCCTCCTCTCACAAGCCTCCCACTGCGAGTGGACGTAGTCAGAGAATCGAATCCCTTCCACGAGGAACGGCGACCCTCTCTTCGCTTCCCACCTGCGGATGACAACTTTATTATCCCGGAGTCCGATGGATTAGCTTGGTGGGTTGGTGCGGGCGTTTCAGCAGTTCGGAGGATTGAAAAAGGTTGTGACATTGGACAAGAAAGTTGGCGGACACTGCCTGAACCCAGTGTTTAAGAGTCGGGCTTAATAGCTGGGTGGGTTAGTTGTATGAGGATACTATGTTAATGTTTATCCCCGTGAATGGGAAAACCAAGAGAGTTAACACATGAGCAATCTTCAGATCACCTTGCACCCATCGTCGGGTTACCAGAGCTATTGTAGTGTGTTGTGTATAGACGTTCCTTCAATTTGATAGAACCCAATAATTTGCTAGGTTCAGGCAAATTTCCGTTGCCTTTCCCAAGAACACAACCGATTGGTTAGTGACCAGTTCAGAAATTGCAACCCGTCGGCTGAGTATAGCTTAACACTAACCACCAGACCAGACTAAATAGTAAATGTGATGAATTTTAGCCGAAGGGTTAAAGGTTTGAAACTGGTCGCAAGCTAGCCGGTTGTGTCTTTTATCAGAGTCTGAATGAACAGTTGTGTCCTGGAAGGAAACTTAACCCACGTTGCTTTATCTCGCTGGTTAGCTTGGTGGGTTGGTGCGACATGTTTCACCCAAAAGGTTTTAGGTTTAAAACTGGTCATTAGCTAGACAGTTGTGATTAAGGTTACCGGATCTATTACAATGTGCTGTGTGATTTCATGATTATGATTCAGACATTAATTGCCTCGACCAAGGACACTACCAGAAAGATATCGACTAGTTTCAAACCTTCAACCCTTTGGCTATCTCTCACTTACTAACTGACCCACCTATAAAGCTCCACTCTGGACACTGAGTTCAGGCAGTGTCTGCTAACTGCCTTGCCCAATGACACAACCGCAACCAGTTTTAAACCTTCTTCGCTTAAAATTCATCACACTTACTAACCCACCATTAAGCCCGATTCTGGACACTGGGTTTAGGCCATGCAGTCGGCAATCACCAAAACTCACTCGTCAATTGCATTGAACAGCTCCTCCTCGATCTTCGGAAGTTGTTTGTGGATTCTCTTCCGCTCTCTCTCCTCCTGGAGCAAGTTTCCTCCCCGATTTGAGAAGCGATTGACGTCGTGAGCTCGAGCTTCAAGTTCCAACATCCTGCGGAAGAGCTGCTGCCATTTGTTGACGTTCGTGAAGAGGTCTTGGTGCTCCTCGTAATATGCCTGGGGGTGTGAGGGGTAAGAATTAAGATATAGGGTTAATTCGCATGTAATATGCCTTTCAGTTTGAAGCATTTGTTGTATTTTCAAATTGCTTGTTTGTATAAACGATTTTTCACAAACATCACATGTGTAGGGTTTTCTTCAGTATGAATCATTTAATGTTTAATGTATTTTTAAAGTACCTGAATGGTTAATTGATTTCTCACACACATTGAATTTAAAAGGTTTTTTTTTCATCTGTGTGAATCCTGTGAGGTGGGGGTGAGATTTATGGGTTGAGTATTAATATAATTAGTGTGGGGAGGGGGTAATAGGAAGGGGGAATTGAGTAATATGCTTGGTGGGTGGGGGTGTAAGGGGTGAGTAATATAACTGGTGGTGGTTGGGGTTAAGCATTGAGTAATATAGTTGGTGATTTGGGGGGATGGGGGGGTGAGGTGTAAGAATTAAGATTGGGGGTTGAGTTATATGTAATATGCCTGGAGAATTAAAATTTGGGGGTTAAGTAATATATCGTTATATGCCATTGGGGTTAAGATTTGGGGATTAAGTAATATAAATAATGGGGGGGGGGGGGTAAGAGGAGAAATGGGATTGAGTAATATGGTTGGTAATTTGAGGGGGGTATGTAATATATAGGTAAGGTGTTATTAAGTGAGGGGTAATGAGTAAATCAGTATTAGGGGTGGTAAGACGTTATTGGGTAGGGTACAGTGGGTATGCATATTATGAATAGTGGCCAGTGGGTAAGCGTAAATAACTGGTGTGGGTGGGGGGGGTTAGAAGTAGGCTGTTATTGGGTGAGGTGTTTAAAATGTTTGAGGAGTTTAAAAATGTTGGGTTTGTGGTAAAGGGGAAAATTTTTTGGGAAGAGCTGATAAAAATGTTTTTAAGTGAAAAAGAGAGTGGGTAAAAATTATTGGGTGGTGTTTGGTCGCCATTTAAACGCCAGATTTGATGAATGTTGTGACTTTTCAGCACAATTTGAAACTTGCATACATTTTGAATATAAATAGTGGGTAAGCGTAAATAACTGGTGTGGGTGGGGGGTAAGAAGTAAGCTGTTATTGGGTGGGGTTAGAGGTATTTAAAATGTTGGGTTTCTGGTAATGTTTTCGGGTGGGGTGATGGGTGGCTAAGATGTTATTAAGTTGAAAAAAAGAGTGGGAAAAAAAATTATTGGGTGGCGTTTGGTCCGCCATTTAAATGCCAGAACTTCAGTTTGGTGAATGTTGTGACTTTACAGCACAATGTAAAGCACCATTTGAGACTCACATGCATTTTGACCAATTCCTCTTCATGCTGGTCAAGCAGTTCAACAGTATAATTCTCGTCTGCGGCTTGTGTGAAGCGCTGTCTCTGCTCAGCGCTGTAGAAACATTTGTCCCACAGAACAGCGATCTCTGAACGAGACTTCTCCGTCAGGTGTTTCAACTGAACTAACTTTTCCGCCTCTAATTTCTCGTGGATCTGTTTGGTGGAAAGTATTAAGTCAGTGTCGTTATGTTAAATTATTTAACGTTTGTATTTAAGCTTGGTGTGTAGTCTTTTTGCAAGGGTTGCAGATATATTTAAAAATATATTTAAATAGATTGCAAAAAACATTTTTTTTACTAATATCGTTAAAAAAAAACTGTCCCAAAATAAGAAAATATGCATTATGTGTCTAACATACAACATACAATCATCCTAAAATAGGAAAACATGCATTATGTCCAACAACCAGCCCAGCATACCTTCTGCAGCTGAGCAAGCACGACAGGTTTAATCCCGACGCATCTCGATCTAGCTTCTTCGCATTCATGCGCCGGCGTCTCAAGTCTCTCCCATAACGCGCTGATCTTCGCCCACAATGATTCCACTGCGAGCTGAGCCTGGCTCTTCCGAAGAGCTAGCTCTCTCCGGAGGTCTTCCAGCTCGTCCATTTTGCCGGTGGAGAGGCAAAATGAATCCAACTCCTCCATAACTAGGTCCTGTGAGGAGGTGGATCAATAACGAAAAAGAAACACACAGAAAACATTAACGCTGCATTTCGAACATAATGGCAATTGCCGCCTTCCAGCTATATTACACTGCTTTTACCATAACAAAAATTTAGTACACCATAAATGAAATTGGGTTGGATCAGACACTAAAAGTAAGGGGATGTTCAGATTACTAAAGAAACATTAACGCTGCAGTTTTCATTGTGTTCGTACTTTGGGACGCAAATTGGGACGTTTGAAGTGCAGCTGTCCAAAACTGTATGGCAATGGCGCAAGGCGAACCACTGCGAAAGCATTTGCCAAGAATGTTTTCTTTAATTAAGAGCGAAAGTCAGAGGTTCACAGTCTTATTTCATTATTTTATTCTATAATGTTATGAAACCAATGTTACTGTATGGATTCTCGTTTACTATTGAAGTAATTTTGTTATCCAAAATTTATATATCAGACAGCTAAATGAAATAAATACTGGTACATTTTTAGTAGGGGAAATCTGGAAAATAGCACCAAACAAAACTTTCAGGCATATTTAAATCATGTTCTAAAAAGCTAGGATAGGATGGACATTCATGTTTATCCATATGAATGGGAAAACGCAAAGGGTGGTTAACACAAGGGCAATCGTCTTATTACCTTACGCCCATATTCTAGTTACCCAAGTTATTGCAGTGTATTGTACATAATTAAGACCTTTCTTTATTTTGGTAGAACCAATCAATCCAAACGATTCAGGCAATGTTTACTAAGTGGCCATCTAGCTAGCGAGCAGTTTCGAATCTGCAACCCTTCAACTGAAAGGCGACGCACTAACCCACAAAGCTTATCAGTCGAACCCCCCAAAAAATACTAATTTTATAAATTATACGAAAAGGTATATTAAACAAAAATTAAACAATTAAAATTAATGAACAATAGAAACACAAACCTGTGCAAATGAGGTTTCCGGTTTTAACTCGAGTTCATCATACAAACAAACAATCTCCGATTTCTTGTTTTTAAAAACTTCTTTTCGGCGCGATTTTTCAGTTTTCAAAGTCTCAATGTGTTCCTTGAAAAGATAATATATTTATGCTGAACGAGTGATATGTTTTATAAGGTTGTGATGATTTTAACAGTAAATGTATTGAATTATTTTTCTCATAAATACAGGATACGGCAGTGTAAATAGGGAAATTTAATTCATTCTCAATGGTTAAAACCAGATAAAACTAAGTTAAACTCTGGTGTAATAGATAATGTTCATTTAGCTTTTTTAGGTTACTAAACCAACCACATATGCAGTAAACCCTAACCACAAAAAATTACTGCTGGCTATATCCATAAAATTTTGCTAATATATTATAGACAAGGGTTTTTATAGATAAAGTTTTTACAAATAAAATTCAACCTATACTTGTTTCAACCCACACACGTTTTTACTTGTTTTAATAGACACACTAGTTTCATATTACTTTTTTAAGCCACAGAAGTTTTAACTTGTTTTAGCCTAGACGTATTTCAACATAATTCAACTCAAACAAGTTTAGCAAATTTTAACCCAACTAAAAATGTTTTAAGAAATCTCAACCAAATAAGTTTCAATAAATTTCAACCAAACAAGTTTTAACAAATTTCAACCAAACAAGTTTCAACTAATTTCGAACTAAAAATCTTTAACAAATCTCAACCAATAGGTTTATAAATTTCAATTTAAACAATTGAACTCGTGTTAAAAAATTTCCAACCTAAGAAGCAACAACTTACCACCAATTGTTCCAATTGCTCTTCACTTGGGATGCTTCCAGATGGAATGTAGCACGGTGTTGCGCACAGTTGGTCGCATAACTCTTGCTCGACAGATTGCAACGACGCCAATGTGCACATGCGCTCGCGCTTTAACTTATTCAATCGGTTCGCTTGTGTGCTGGTTTTTAAACAAAAAGTAAGGTTTTACCCGGTAGATAACTAGATACAGATGACTTTATTAGTCATTCTGTTATATTTGAGCAAAAAAAGTTAAAAAGTACATCGTAACTCTCAAATTTTGCTAAGATGTGGTGGGTTTTTTTGCTAAGAAGTACAATAAATAAGGTTTTAGATACAGATGACTTTATATAAATAAGCCTGGATTCTATAATTGTTCTAGAATCTATAAATTTTCTCTAAAATATACTCAAAACAAGAAACCTAATTTTTAAACAAAACGACAAACATTTTTCTAATTGGTGCTGATTTGATTTAGAAATTAAGTTTGCATTTGTTTAATAAAATACCTAATTGTTATTTTGTATTATAATCTTTACCATTGTTAAAAGAAAAAAACAATTAACAAGTAATTACGTCAATCATTATCCGGTGACAATCAGTCAAAAGACAACAAAAGAGAAACCAGTTACTGAGACAGGCTTTGAACACTCTATAATTGTGCATAGATTTTGTCGAACCATAATTTTGAAATAACAAGGCAATTATGAGGATATTTATTTTATTGTATTATCCTCTTTTCCTGATTATTTTATCATTACAAAAATTAAATTTTATGGGTTTATTGCGTATGATGCATCTTTTTTTAAATAAAACAT
>CH002967.1:312984-324816 GCA_000149265.1 Ciona savignyi
CTATTAAAATGAAACTTTAAAAAAAAAATTATGGGACCAAATTACGGTCCCTCTATTTTGTACAGGTCCGCTAGAGTTAGTTTTAAACATGGGGTTGGAGTTAGTTCTGGGGTTGAGATTGGTGTTTAAGGCAGAGTTTAAATTAGTGTATAGGGCAGGGCACTGAACCTAGCTGACCCAGCCCTTGACATAGCGGACCTGTACAAAATAAAGGGACCCCAAAATTATACTTAGTGGGAGCTGCCCCACCGTTGCTGTGTTTCTTATATAAGCCCTGAGCGTACGCTCAGTATAAAGAAAAATCACCGGTCTGCCAGCTCGCGAGCGTGAAATTACCCAAGTGTGCAAAGACGTAGAAAAACAACCTTGAGTGTGCAGCTGCCGTACTTTCCATACTGGTTCTTATTCTTAATGATATACTTCTTTATATATAATACCACAGAAAATAAACGGGACTGTAACTAACTCTAACCCCAATATTTAGCTCGGCGAATTAACAAACTAAACGGATTCACCTTTAGTTGTAGTATGCTATAGCATAGCCTACACAATTAAATAGTTTCCCAGCCATTCTTTTAGTTTTTTCAAAGGCTAACTGACTTGTATTTATTTAAAACAAAAATCAGCCGGTAGATGAATAAATAAGCAGTCGAAAGGTAACAATAAAATAATAATCAATTACACAAACAGTCAGAAACGTACAAACTGTTAAAAAACAAATAAAAAAATTTCAAATTTCCTGCGCGCTAAAGCGGTCGTTCTAGCGCCACCTTGTAAGAAAATTTATTTTTTAAATATATTAAAAAAATAAACAACCGATATATTTCTTATACGGCGCTCGCATAATTTACTATTTATAATATGTTCGGATAAAATCCAGTTTATTCCCTAAAATTTTTATTTTTTTAAATTAACTTTAATTATGCTTCATGGGTGAAATCAGTTGAGTATTGGAGATAATTATGATGGGTTTTAGACAAATAGGATATACAGGGTACTGTCGTTTTATACCCGTGAAAAAGAAAACGATAAGTTCATACGTTTTAGTACAACCGTTGTCCGGCCGGTTAGTTTGGCGGTTTAGTGCGATGCCTTTTAACCGAAAGGTAGTAGGTTCAAAATTGGTCGCAAGCTAGTCGGTTGTGTCCTTGGGCAAGACACTTAAGGGACATTGCCAGAACCCAGCGGATTAATGGGTTCTACCAAATTAAAGGAACTTGTCTATCTTAGCTAGGCTACACAACACACATAGGGTTGCCTACTACAATAGCTTCCGCAACCCGGCGGTGGGTGCGAGGTGATCTGACGATTACCCGTGTGTTAACCCCCTTGATTTTCCCATTCACGGGAATGAATAAATATCCTATCCTATCCAATTAAGCTAATAGTTTGTGCTTAAAATCAAAAAGACACACCAAAAAAAAGTTGCATGCGCAGAACAAATTAATAGCACAACCTTCGAATAGTTTAAAATTTATTTAGTTTTAATACTTTTTTTAGTCACCCTTGAATATTTCAAATTAATGTCTTTATAGCGTTCCAAGTAAGAGGCTTATATACAAACTGAGGAAGATTGTTTTTGGTTTTATGTCAGCTTTAATGTACACAAAGACAGGGCTAATGTGTGCATATACCACGGAGAAAAAGGCTTATACACAAACTTTCTCTTGCATTAGTCTTACAAAGTTTTTTGGAAAATTGTATTCATGATACAACTACGTTTGACGTATTTCAATGTGTTTAGAGGAACTCTTGTCGTATTAGCCGTTTTGTAGACGCCTCTTGCTATTTATTAACAAGTGATTCTAATTTTCTTCAAACTTGTGTATTCTCTTCCCAATTATTTAAATATTAAGTACACTCGAAAATACAGAACTACAAAAATTACAAAAGCTTTGTATAGTAAGTGAAGAAAATCAATAGAACTTAAATACTGCGAAAAATCTGAGCTACGCCTAACAAAATGTCTCACCGAAAAGTTCAATAAAAAAATCTCCTTTAAATTATCTTACATTAATAATTTTTAAAGTTAAAGAATAAGCAATGTCGAAAGGCAAAGAAATGCATCCAAATTAAAAGATTTGTACATGTAAAAAGAAAAACAATTAGTGTAAATAAAACAAACATGTTAGCTTTCGATGGTAATTTGAATATTTAAATTGTTTTTATCATTCGAGTGACATCAGTCGTGGTAATATTCGTTAACTTTACGAAGGAGCGAAAAATAAAGTGTGTTTAACTAAGTTAGGATTAAGTATTGTGACGTTTAGCTAAATGTCTTGTGCCCACCGCTAATACAAAAGAATTGTAATTAGACTTTGGTTTAACTAACTTTGAATATTTACACAAAGCAAACATTTATACAGACTTAGAACACATTTTGTCCAATACGACCAGCAGATCAGTGACGCCCAGTTCTTGACTGTCCTTTACATTTAAAACGTCGGTTTGACGTAAATGGTCCAGTCAATGAAGATTTGCGTGGAACTCCATCCTGTAGGTTTATCGGTTCGTTCCAGTTCAACCAATGTGCTCAACGTGGATATGCTAATGACTGTCACGTTGAAGGTAGCTTGTTCTCCGGCAGATCCGACTCGTGCAGTTGCGTTCATCTTACGAGGCGCCGAACTCAGGCAAATATTCATGTTGTAAAGGACGTTCACCTTTCTTTTTGGTTGGGAAGAAGATAGGACAGTTTCGAAACTCCCGGAATAGACGTCTTCTGTACGAGAATTTAATGTAAAGTGACGGATGTTACTCAGATCTATTTAACTGTCTTGTTTAATAAACATCACCGTAACAGAAAATTTCTGTCGCGGATGGAAATCGAACCCGAACATGAAGGCTATGAAGATTAGAAAGCGACCAGTTTGGAAAATCCACTAGCAACATTCGGTTGTTAGCAATGAAGTAACCCATTAAGTTATTTGGTCGGTCTAATTCATAGATTAAATTTAATTATTTTGTTTTCAAACAGTTAAAAATTAAAAATCAAGTTAAAGATTTCTGTTGACAATATGGAAAAACCTACTGTAGTCGTTCCTGAAGAAAAAAATGGACGTTTATTGAGACTGAGACTGGACTATCCAAACAACACTAATTCAAACGCAATCACTCTTCCACCTTTGACAAGGAGTTCATAAACGTGGTTGATATAATGAAGACCTTTTCCATTATCTGATATGCACGAAGTGTCGCCTAATTTTTTGTAGTTATATCTCGCATCGGCTGAGCTTCCGCACCACCCACCGTCCTATAGAGGAAAACTAAGTTTACGATATCTTAGTGATGTTGTGTTTTCATAGTGTAATCGATAAACCGTTAACATAAGAAATCTTTTATAGTTTAATTAAAATAACTCCGCCGAAGTGGAGGGATTGATCACATTAAGTTCTAAGCTACCAAATATAGTATGATTTAACTAGCGTCAGTCAAACTCTTAACCATTGCTTAAAAGGAAGGGGTAAAATGTAGTTTACACAGGTTACCTGAAGTGCAAATATCTCATATCCCAGTTGAAAGGCAGCTCTTGCGCACTTTTCGATCGCATTCGTCCGTTGCGCATAACTACCGTCTAATATCGGGTTGGTGCCTTCTAGAGTAGGAATCACCCTCGGGGTTAGGTTATGTCTCTCATGCCAACAACCAAGCGAAGTCCAAGAAACTGACGGATTAAATTAAATAAAATCGCGAAGTTTTAAAACACGCTAACAATATACTCTACTTTACCATAAGTAAGAAATTTCGAAGAGCTGCAAACGCAGATGATTTGAGATAGTAACAGTAAAATCTTCATTTTGTTTTTCTTTTAACTACATATTTTAAGCTAACTATTGACAATATAGCTCTATGTACGTGGTAGGGCTACACAGCCTATATCTTCCGTTGTTTTTACATGAATCTATTAAAATATGACGGCAGTCGACAATACGACATTACATTACCAAGTACTTCGAATGCGTTTACGTAGCTCTTAATAATGAACAGTTGCGTTGCAGAATAATTAACGCAACCATAATATATAACGATTTTAACATAAAAAAGTTCTTTGTGAGCCCATCATAGGTTCCAAACTTATAGTTTAGTTAAAAATTAAAGGTTATGGGTTAAACGCAATTTGCTCTCCAAAGGACAAAAGTCTGTCTTCCAGCATCTCAATAATGATATTACAATTAATGCATTCTCAATGTCCTTCAGATCTTTCAATTAGCGTGCGCCCTGTGTAAAATACGTAGTCTCATATAAAGAGCTTACCAAACCTCTTCAGTGTATGTATTTACTACTTTAAAACTTTAGTTTTTGTGTTATCGAATAGCACGATGGTTAGTTCATCGCTATTTAATCACAGGGTTGCATAACTCTCCGGTATATTTTGACGATTGCCCGTGTGTTAACCCCCTTGGTTTTCCCACGGGGATAAAGATGAATATCCTATCCTATCCTATCCGAAACCCATGATAGATTCTTTATTAGGGACGATTTTTTATGTGAAAATCAACAGGTGAAGTGATTGCGTAAACCTTTTGGGGACAGAAATGTTTGTTGTCCATAACAGTGGGATTGCAATGTAAGCCATAACGCAATCGTGGCATATTATAACAGGGTTTTTACAGTTTGTCATGGGTTATGTAAATAGATTCATGGTTTTTGGTAATATATAGTGTTTTGTTTACGTCATTTTCTCTCATAACTTCCGTACTGACCACCCTGACAGACTAGCTTGTTGCCGCCTGATAATTGCGTTTTATCTTGCCCCTTAATTTTTTAACCAGGCCAAGTTTCGAAACAGGCCAAGTGTCGTTGTTTTGGGTCCGGCCCGTTGGTCTAACGGTTAAGTGCGTTGCCTTTCAATCGAAATGTTGCAGGTGCGAAACTGGTCGCTAGCAAGTCGGTTGTGTCCTTGGGCAAGGCACTTTACGGACATTGCCTGAACCCAGCGGATTAATGGCTTCTACCAAATTGAAGGAACGTGTCTATCATATACAGCACACTGCAATAGCTCCGGTAACCCGACGATGGGCGCGAGGTGATCTGACGATTGCCCGTGTGTTAACCCCCTTGGTTTTCCTATTCACCGGGATAAAGATGAATATCCTATCCTATCCTATCCGAAACCCATGATGGATTCTTTATTAGGGACGATTTTTTATGTGAAAATCGACAGGTGAAGTGATTGCGTAAACCTTTTGCAGAAAATGTTTGTTGTCCATAATAGTGGAATTGCAATGTAAGCCATAACGCAATCGTGGCATATTGTAACAGGGTCCTTACAGCTTGTCATGGATTATGTAAATAGATTTGTCGTTCTTGGTAAAATAGTGTTTTGTTTACGTCATTCTGTATTGCGTTCCTGTAAACGAAGCAAAAGTAAAACAAAGCGGAAGACATACTCTCACACACTGCTTATCGACATATTACTGACTTAGTGACATATTGTTAAGAGCTATCACATACTTGGAGTTAATAGTTAAAAGCTAGTGCAAGCATTACAGCTAGAGTGAATGCAAAATGAAGATTTTACTGTTACTATTTCAAATCTTCTGCGTTTGCAGCTCTTCGCAATTTCTTAACTACGGTATGTAGAGTATATTGTTGAGATGTTTTAATCATTTTGCGATTTTATTTGATTTAACCCGTCAGTTACTTGGACTTCGCTTGGTTGTTGGAAAGAACGACACAACGCAAACCCGAGGGTGATTCCTACACTGGAAGGCACCAACCCGATATTAGACGGAGGTTACAGGCAACGGACGAATGCCATCGAAAAGTGCGCAAGAGCTGCCTTTCAACTGGGATATGAGATATTCGTTCTTCAGGTAACCACTGTAAACTTGTTAAACCAATTTTAACCACTTTTCCTACTGGCAGTGATTGTGGGTTTGACTGACGATACTTTATTCTATATTGGGTCGTTCTTAGATATCCAATTTTATGTAATCAATACCTCTACCTCGGCAAGATGTCACCACTTGATAGGAATATTAGCTTTTCAGCAAAACGCTTTTGAACTAGAAAACCAAACAAAATTTAAACGGTGCCACCACAAGTATATCTAATTTTTATGATCCATCGATTACACTATATTTAAAGCATCAAATGTCGTTAAGGTACTTTTTTCTCTATAGGATGGTGGGTGGTGTGGAAGCTCAGCCGATGCGAGACATAGTTACAAAGTATTAGGTGCCGCTTCGTGCATATCAGATAATGGAACGGGTCTTAGTTGGATCAACCACGTTTATGAACTCCATGTCAAAGGTGTGAGATTTATTTGCATTTGAAATAGTGTTGTATTGAGGGGTTAACACACGGGCAATCGTCAGATCACCTCGCGCTCACCGTCTGGTTACCGGGGCTAATGTTGGGTATGGTTCCCACGTTTCTTCAATTTGGTTGAAACCATTAATCCGATTGGTTCAGGCAATGTCCGTTAAGTACCTTGCCCAAGGACACAACTAACTATCTAGCAACAAGTTTCGTACAGGCAAACCTTCGGCTGAAAGGCGCCGCACTAAACCACCAGACTTTCTGACTAGTTCTATTACAAGTAGGTTTTCACAACCCGAAACTGCGTGTTCGTTTGACAGGATTTTCCAATGTGACGCTATTACTACATTCATTGAACGTGACCGTTGATTAAGTCTGAATAACATTCTTAACTTTAAATCAAGTTCACTTACAGTAGACGACGTGTATTCCGGGAGTTTCGAAACTGTCCTATCTTCTTCCCAACCAAAAAGAAAGGTGAACGTCCTTTACAACATGAATATTTGCCTGAGATCGGCGCCTCGTAAGATGAACGCAACTGCACGAGCTGGCACTGCAGGAGAACAAGCTACCTTCAACGTGGCAGTCATTAGCATATCTACATTGAGCACATTGGTTGAACTGGAACGAACCGATAAACCTACAGGATGGAGTTCCACGCAAATCTTCATTGACTGGACCATTTACGTCAAACCGACGTTTTAAATGTAAAGGACAGTCAAGAACTGACCTGTACAGTATCTGAGTAAATCTGTCTAAGCTTTGGTAAGTGCACAATCATTATCATGCACAAAATATTATTATGCTGTAACTATCATTATGACGCACTACTTATCACTACCCGCCACAAATTAACAACTTATCATTATGACGTCCAATTTATTACTATCAAGCGCAAATTTTGATTACATTCAAAAATTATCATTTTGACGCACAATTTATCATTATGATGTACAAATGATTATTATCAAGCACAAATTATCATTATGACGCACAATTTATCATTATGATGTACAAATTATCATCACCATGACCCTAGATCTTTTGGTACACTGCTGAAATAAACTTCAAGAAATCAGTGACAAAAATGCAAATTGCGAACTCCGAGCAGTGTCTATTCGAACAGCCAGTATATATGTGTTTAGTAAATACTTTTTAAACTTCCAGTTATTAATAAAGCTTGCTGTAATGAATATAGGTGAGTTTGCACTATTGTTTTTACCAGTGACAAATTATGTGAGTGGCGCCTTAATCACCTGTGCCGCCAGTCTGAAAATAAAACAATATTGGGTCCGACTCTATAATTGTGCCCACCCTTTAGAGTGTAGAGTGTCGTCGGTCTACTTTTTACTGGAATGTGGTTCGAAAACATGAGCACGTTCCGAAGGCCGTTTTTTATATTGTGGTATATGCATCGGTCGCGTTAACCATTTGGCCACAAGACCATACAACGGTTTTCTAGCAGCAGAAAGGAAGTGTTTGGGAAAGGCACTTATTGTACATCGCAAACCGATTTACTTAAAAAATCAGATAACGGAGCTATATTGCTATGCGTTGTGTATGCTTGAGACAGTCCTTTAATCCACTAGGATTAAATAAGGTCAACTGAATACCTTGCCGAAAGACACAACATCCAACTATCGTCGAGTTTCAAAACTACAACCTTCAGCTGAAAGGCGACCCACCAACCCACCAATTTAATTGAAAAAAAATTTGTCGTCTTAGAAATTTATTATTTGCATAGAATGCACAACTGCGAATTACAAATGTAAACTATTCGTTATAATCGTCCGTTTCTCTCTAAATCTTCGTCTTGCAGAGTATAGGCGGGTCTGTAATACACACTTCCCTGTGGTGATTTTATCGCCAGTTTCTTGTTCTTTTCCGTTCTGTCTCGACTCCCTATGCTTGTGTATCTGTTTGGAATCATGGGTTTACAACAGTGTTTGTCAACCTTTTTTAAAATCGTACACACTTTTAGTTAAAAGCTTGTACACCGGTCTAAGACCACCAACTCGCGTTAAACGCACAATTTTTGCTTTTTTTGGCCCTCCAAAAAAACCCCACCCCCAAAAAATATACACCCCGGCCTTCACACAGTACAGTGAAATTGCATCAATGCTAATCAAAAAAAAATAAAACACCAGTTAGGAATATATGAAAATATTCTACCTCATTAAACTGTTTTTGTTTGTTAAAAAGTAAATTCTCGCGGATTATTTTGTTGGTACTTCGTAATTATTCGTTAATATTTCGTCATAATAAACAATAATGGATTCGATTTGACAACCCTTCTTTTTTAAAACATTTAATCAGATTAGAATAATAGTTTTGTCAATTTGTAATGATGCAGTGACACATGGTAACACCAAGCACGATAACTTACCCCTTATCATACAGCACGCAGTACGGAAGATGTAAGGCACGGAGAAATTCCCAGATGTCATGATATGACCAGTGCTGTAATACAAGGTGGAGGGTGGTTATAGAGTTAGACTGTACATTTTTATTACAACTATTGAAAAAGAGAAAAAAAAACAACAAATCCGACATTTATTGAAATAATTTAATATATAAAAACATTAGAAAAATGAAAATGGTTACTATAAGCATTGACAAAATCTTTTTCGAGATTAAAATGATAACAGCCCTTTACGTTTTGTTATGAACTGTACCCCTATATACCCCGAAGCCAATAAAATAGGTATTACCCTCATAAACTGTACCCCTTATATACCTCTAAACCCACCAACAAACGGTTACCCCTATATACCCCAAACCCAATAACATGGGGTTTACGTTTACCCTCATAAACTGTACCCCTTATATACCCCAAACCCACCAACAAACGGTACCCCTATATGCCCCAAACTTACCAACATGGGGTTTACCCTCATAAACTGGGGCCAGCTTTTATCAGTCATAGTAAACGGGGACAAATTCTTGGAGTAAGGGTCACTGCATCTCGTGCCCATTACCACGGCTTTAATGTTAGGCTGACTGGAACTGAGTGAATTTAAGGCAGCTTTCATGTTGCCTTGTAGAGTGATCAGATTCAAATTGTACCTGAGAAGAAAGAGTCAACAATTCAAAAATAAAACGAACTTATTTGAAAAAAGGATAGGATATTCATGTTCATCCCCGTGAATGGGAAAACTAGGGGGTTAACACACGTGCAATTGTCAGAATACCTCGCACCCACCGCCGGGTTTTATGTTGTGTATTATTCACATGTTCCTTTAATTTGGTAGAACCCATTAATTCGCTGGGTTCAGGCAATGTCCATTAAGTGCCTTGCCCAAGGACACAACCGATTAGCTAGCTACCAGTTTCGCACCAGCAACTGTTTATCTGAAAGGCGACACACTAACCCATTAGACTAATCTGTCAGACAAAATAAAAAAATGGAAATTAGTTGGTGTTAATTTGGATAAAAATGTTTTCTAGTTTTCTGCCTATATTATCCTGCAAGTCCAAATTTTAAGCTTAAAAAGCCATGTCTATAATATGCTTAGCAATGCGTGCTTGAGGTTTAATTTCTGTCTACACTTAGGCTAAGCAAGGTGTGCTTAGGCTTAGAAAATAATGAAATTTAAAGACAACTATTGGGTAAATGGAAAAGGCATATTGAGGGTGTGGATAGGATATTCATGTTTTTTTTCATGTGAAGGAAAAAATGGGCGTTATCACACAGAAAATCGACAGATTACCTCTCATTACTTAAGGGAAAGTTCTCGATTACCTGAAGTCCACCGTCGGGTTACCGGATCTACGGCAGTGTGTTTTGTATGATTCACACGTTTTTTTAATTGTGGCATAACCCAGTAATCCACTGGGTTTAGGCAATGTCCAGCAACTGCCTCGTCCTGGTACACAACCCAACTAGCTAGCGACCGGTTTCGAACCTGCAACTTACGGATAAAAGTTGTCGGCCTAACCAACCAAATTAATCGGTCGGATGAACTTGCAACCAAAAAAACTTCACCTTTTCACAGAATCGTTCATAAATTGTTCCATTTCTTCAAATGGCATATCATCCTTGATATATAAAGCTTGAAGTTTGTGATTTGCCGAGTTGTTTGAACGTCTGTGTTCAAAATGTTTTTAAAATGGTGGTTGGCATGACACACTGCACACATACAAAACTAAAGGAAAAGTGGTGAAACGAATTGAATAGGATATTCATGTTTATCCTGCGAAGGGTGTATCACACTGGCAATGACCGGTTAGTCTGGCGGTTTAAGTGCGATGCCTTTCAGCCGCAAGGTTGCAGGTTCGAAACTTGTCGCTAGCTACGTCAGTGGGGCAATGCAGCTTAACGGACATTGCCTGATCCCAGCGGATATAATGGGTTGTAATAAATTGAAGAGAGACGTCTAAATTATACACAACACACTGCAATAGCTTCGGTAACCCGACGGTGGGCGCGAGGTGATCTGACGATTACCAGTGTGTTAACCCCATTGGTTTTCGGGGATAAACATGTATATCCTAATCCTAACCTATCCTAATGGTCAAATTATCTGCTATCTGCCAATGAATACAACAGTCTATTAGGTGGGTATAAAACAGGCCAAAGGTCTGACATAGATAGGTTAGAATACAATATTCATTATTAAGTGTTTGGTTCTATTAACTCTAAATTAACTGCTTATAGTGAAAAAAAATAAATTTTAATTATATAATTTAGATTAAAAATTAAAAAGAATAATAAAATTTGTGTTTTTCAGTTAAATAATGATGATAAATCATAATTAAAAATCACATTAATTTTATCTAATTTTTTTTAATAAAACCTTTTCTGCTTGGTGTTTAAGTATACTTTAAAAGAAAATTTCTAATTTCCACATTTTTAATTTCAGAATAATTCTAAAAATCAAACTGATTCGGATAAGAATATCACTATACAGACTTAACAAAAAAGCATGAATGGTGAATCATATATTTTAACATTGACGCCTGAATGTCAATTAAAAGGGCTAAGCTATAAGGCAAACAGTCAAAGCGAGAATGTTAAACAATATGTTTTAACGGTTGATTTAAGTTTTATAACAGTCTTAATTCAAAACTTAATTCCCCCCAGAAATCAATGCAACAAACCCAACCAGCACCTGCACAACACAGCATAGCAGAGATGCAGCAACGCTGTGCAATCTTTACCCCCGTTAAAACCGATACAAAGTTCGAACGACGCGTATTTCGCAAACGCCTCCTCTAGTATCCCAACCTGTGGTATGATGTCATGAAAAATTGATGGTCATTAAGTACTGGATTCCGGTATGAAAGCATCAAATGTACAAACATAGGAATGAATCATAAAACTGATCAGTGTGGCGTTTATCCTAATTTTTTGATATTATATCCTTGTGACTGGGAAAACGCAAGAAAACACAAGGTTTTTTGGAAAAACGCAAGATTTTTTGGGGAAACGCACGCTTTTCCATTCACGGAAATTCTTCATTTAGCCTAGTATTTTTGATATTTTATCCTCATAAATGGGAAAACGCAAGAGGCATTTTCTATAATAATTTGTCTGATTACCTTGTTTTTCCACCATAGGTTACCAAA
>CH002967.1:356704-366836 GCA_000149265.1 Ciona savignyi
CATACAGTTAGATTTATAAAATAAATTACTGACATTGAACAATGGATACGCCCCTTTGTATTTCCTTCCAATAGCTTTAACAGTGGAACATGGGATGGGGCGTTATGTTTTGTCCGATTCAGAAATACAAAGTCAAACTTTGAGACAGCGTAGTCTTGTGCAAAAGTCGGTATAACTGTTACTGCCTCCGCAGATATGAATGTAACCTGTGTAAGAGGGATTTTTGAGCAAAAATAACTACTTTGTGGGCAAAGTCGTGTTGCGAAGCTATTTAAGTATTCGCAGCTCTGTTTAAACCTAATAAATCGAGAAAACATCCTTTAATCATTTATTTAATCCTTTATTGGACAAATTAACTTGATGGATTAATGTGTCACCTTTAGCTGAATGGTTGTAGGTTCTAAACTTATGGGTTTTACCAAAATTAAAGGACTTTTTTTAATCATATAAAACACACTAAAATAGCACAGATAACCGGACAGTGGACGAAAAGCAATATGACAATTGCTACTGAAAGAATGCTCATTTACATAAACGTTAGGTAATCTAAATACTGCACAGGTGTCAGGTGATGGCGCATATTGCGTTTTCTAAATAACTGGGATAAACATGAATATCCTATACCAACTCCTAATAGGAATATCAAGTTCGCCAATCGCATTTTTAACTCACCTGTCCATCTGAGCCAACCATCTTCACTAGAGATTTTGCGGCGTCGATATATTCTTGGTTCGGCTCAATTACGAATACTCTAGCGCTGCGAGGCAACTTTCGAAGTATTCGTAGCAACACGTACCCCACGTAGCAGCCAACCACGAGAACCGATTGTGGTTTGTACGTCTCCACAAGATCATCAACCACTTGGCCTTAAGATGATGAGGATATGTAAATGCAAACCGAAAAGGATATGAAAATCAAAAAACTTAGGATATGCAAGATATGGTTAGGATATGCAAATCGAAAAAAGTTAGGATATGCAAGATATGGTTAGGATGTGCAAACCAAAAAACTTACGATATGCAAGATATGGTTAGGATATGAAAACCAAAAAACTTAGGATATGCAAGATATGGTTAGGATATGCAAACCAAAAAACTTAAGATATGCAAGATATGGTTAGGATATGCAAACCAAAAAACTTAAGATATGCAAGATATGGTTAGGATATGCAAACCAAAAAACTTAGGATATGCAAGATATGGTTAGGATATGCAAACCAAAAAACTTTAAGATATGCAAGATATGGTTAGGATATGCAAAACCAAAAAACGGTAAATGCAAACCGAAAGTCCTTCATATAATTTATAAGAGAAACTCAACTGTGAGCACGGGGTAATTTGATGGAAAGCCCATGTAATAACGCCCCTTGCCTTTTCGTAATTACGATAATAAACATAGACTATTTAATTTATACAAACTAAAGTTAATGGATCAATAAAAAAAGAGAAATTAAAGATAAAATTATATATATAAATGTACCTTTTACATTGCTTAAACTTGGTCCAAATTCTTTAGTCGAGAAATATACATCCACTGTGCTTAAAACATCTTCTATGTTCATCTTCTTTTCTTCTTTATTGGGTAGCTTTTTGTGCACAAATTCTATAAGTCTTTTCGATAATGGCTTTCCTTAAAAAACAAATACAATTTTTTTTCTAGATTTTTTTAATTTTATATCATGTACCGCTATGTTTTAACTACTGGGATTTTACCATCTTTTTTATGTTACATCATGTATGGCCGATGTATTTATACTATTTTTATGTTATATGTGACTGGTGTGTTTATACTATTTTTATTTTATATTATATGTGACTGACATAATTTATTTATCACCAAAACCCAACTGTCTGTAAACGGTGAAAACAACTCAACTCTATACAACATTCTGCAAAACCTCTGGTAACTTAATGGTAAAAGAGTAGTTATCTACTGTGATTGTGTGATAATTTTTACCATTTAAACCAGTGGTTTTCAATCTATTTGACCTGGTGTCGTACCTAAGACCAATTACAAATGCGAATGGGCACATGATCTATGCACCTTCTGTCATAAATTTACAAAATGCAATTTGGCGCACCTAGCTAACCCCTTCGGCGCACCATTTGAGAAACATTGATTTAGATTAGTATATTTTTACCAGTTTTATCCTTAATGTATTTTTTTACCCGTTAGCCTTAATGCTTAAACCCACCTGTTACAAAGCTCCAGAATCGGTTAGGAATATAAAATTGCCCCGAGCGATACCACCAAAAAAAGCCGGTGTGAAAAATCAAGTGTTTGATTGCCACAAACCCGATAAAGATGGCGAGAAAACAAACAAAATATTCCTCAGGTCCATAGAGGGAAGGATAGAGTAAGAGTTCCTGAAATTAATAAATTTGTAAATGGTTCTACATGGTGCTTGGAGAGGATAGAATAGGATATTCAGGTTGTCCTCGTGAATGAGAAAACCAAGTGAGTTAACACACGGCAGTTGACAGATCACCGGAGCTATTGCAGTGTGTTGTATATGATAGACAAGTTCCTTTAATTTGGTAGAACCCTTTATCCGCTGGCTTCAAGCAATGTCCATAAAGTGCCTTGCCCAAGGACATAATCGACTACCTAGCGACCAGTTTCACACCTGCAACCCTACGATTGAAAGGTGACGCACTTAACTGCCAGACTTACCGGCAGGACACTCATGTTATTATCTTTTTTAATCTAAATCATAAGAAAAAAAATATTCATCTTTTTATGTAACAGGAAAATGCAATGGGGCGCTATCATCGCAATTACGTAAGAAGCAATTTTACACTGTTTATGTAAGCTATTGCAGTGTGTAGTATACACATTTCTTTACTTTTAACATAATCAATCAAACAACTGAATTTGGGCACTTTCTGCAAAGTGCCTTGCCCAAGGAAACAACCAAGTACCTAGTGAAGATATTAAAAGGTGACACATGAACTCTCCAAGGTAGTGGAGAATGCTGATGTCAGCAAAAATATAAAATCAACTTGAATAAGTTCTTTTTTCGGACAAGTACAACAACAATTCGGTTAATAATCTGATGCTATATTTTTATACTTTAAACCAGTGAGAAAATTTAAGAAGGTATATTTGAAAGGAACTACAAAATCACTTAATATTCCAAAGAATCTTTACAAAAGCATAACCGCTCAAATGCACAATAATGAACAGCAAAACACTAAAAATCAATGCTTAACTGAGATAGCCTAATTTACCTTGTTGGCAACTATATAATGACAAATAATAATGGTATATAATACTCTGTTAGAAAGTTCGTTTTCTGTGCACCAGATTTTTGCGCCAACATTTTTTAAACTCGAATTTGGGCCACGCCAGGAATACTAATTTGCGCCACCACAAACGAAGTTGCATCATTTTTAATTAAAACTTTGAAATATAAAGCTTAAAGTATCAAAAATACTGACATAAATGAAAGGAAGTGTAATCACGCCACTCCAGCATGTTTTTGGAGTTTTCTGCGCCAATATAATAATAGCACATAATGTGAAAAATGAAATAACAATTTCTGAAAGGAAAAGACTAGAACTTTAGAATGAAAAAACAACAGGGGCACAGAATACCAACATACAACTACTTACTCCTGGAAAAGAAGGTACAAATTTTGCTCCACTGTTATCCATCTTCATGTTATGTTGCAGCAGTGATAAGTTCGTTTAACTTTGACCGAATTCTAATTTATAAAAAAAATGTGACGCATATGCTCTGTAACGAGGGCAACACTAAAAGGAGGGAAAGCGGGAAGGAGGGAAACTGCTCACCAAAACTATGGAAATTAATTTTAACTCTTTCCTAAACACTAATCTCAACTCCAGAACTAACTCTAACCCCATGTTTAAAACTAACTCTAATGCCCTAATCTTCATTTTAGTGTGCAGTTTCCCTTCTTTTAGTTTTTTTCCTGTAACGATACATGTGGGTTTTTTCTACTGTGGATTGAAGATATTTACGTATTGATATTAAAATGCACTAATTCGGATTAGGTTAGGAGGAGATGGAACTAATGTAAAGTTTTATTTTATTTCTATGTGGTGGCTTTAAATTCCTTGCATTTTTGGACGCCCGTCGATTTTACGTTATTGCCTTACTTCGTTGATTACTTGATTGCCTGATTTTCTATATATTTCTCTGTACCTTTGTGTTTCAAGCGAAGAGTAGTTCTGTACAGTTATGTGAGTAGTTGTTGTAAAGTTACGAGTCATGGCGTTGTGAGCTTGTGGCGGTCGAGGAAATAGACCGAGCAAAAATAAATTGGGCTGTAACGCTACAATTTTTGGCGCCCGTGGCTGGGCCTTCAAATAAATATAAAAAAAAACTAATGAAAGTGATGCTGAAGTAGATGAGTGAACTACAGCTGGACGAGAAGGTTTAGGCGGATATCTTACAGGCCTTAAAGAAAAGAACTGAATGTTCTCCCAAGCTTGGTGATGTCTCATCTACGGGGAGATGCGTTGATAATTCAGTCTGTTTTGCCAAAACGGTGGTTAGACACTTTAGGATAGGATATTCATCTTTATCTCCGTGAATGGGAAAACCACGGGGGTTAACACATAACGTGCAATCGTCAGATCACCTCGCGCCCATCGTAGGGTTACCGGAGATATTGCAGTGTGTTGTATATGATAGACACGTTCCTTCAATTTGGTAGAACCCATTAATCGCTGGGTTCAGGCAATGTCCGTAAAGTGCCTTGCCCTATGACGTTAAAAACCAAAACGGTATTTTTTTTATAAAAAGTTAGCGTTTTTGGGTATAGCGCTTAAACCGCTGCTAGCTTAAAAAAATAAGATTTTATTTTTAATCCATGATACTGACAGGAATGGCATTTCCTTAAAAATTAGCTTTTTTTGAGCATAGCGCTAGAACAGCTGCTCCAATTTAGATCAGATTTGGTGACTGTTAGTGCGGTAGCCGCCTCTGTACCAAAAAATACCTAAATCGTGATTGTAACAGGCATGCCATATTGCCCCGACATCTCGAACAAAGAATCTTCAAATCGGAATAAAACTTGTTTGAAAACATGACCAAGATATGTAAAACAGTAATTTATGTACTAAACGCAGGGAAATTGCACGATGCCATGAAAAACTCATATGGGCTGTTTTGGAACTTTCTGGAATGTGGAATAACATGGACCTGACGTGCACATGTCTGACAATAAATATGTTAGGCAGTGAACATGGATATCAAGATTGTTAGCTCAGGGACCCATGCGTTGATGCTTGCAGAAACAAAGTACATACTCGGTGTATAAAATACAAATTGTGGTTAGGGACCCTGTAGCATGAATATATGGCATGGCATACAACATGTGTTTTACAAATATGGCGGTTAAACACGCGATTGACACTCTCTAGTTTATTTTATATTTTCGGCTATTGTTTGGCAATAGAGCTTGTTCTGACGATGCTCACCTAACAGTCCTTTACCTCAATAAAAACTCCAATAAATCACAATCCGACTCTGTACAAAAGGTTTTTTTATTCTTAGATTACAAGCTTAGACGATACCATATTTACAGTTCAACTGATTGATTAGACATGCTCGGAGCTGCGGCTCCAAGCAGACGGTGCTTAGGTCTGCATTTTAGAACGCATTTTTAATATTACATTAGTTAAATAAATTTACACACAAAACATAACAAGTCAGCGTGGCATCGTATGGCACAATGTGTAAGGGTTTACACAGGGAATATAGCATAAAGGGCAAGGGGTTATATAGGAAATGTGGCACAATGTGTAAGGGTTTACACAGGGAATATAGCATAAAGGGCAAGGGGTTATATAGGAAATGTGGCATAATGGGCAAGGGAAGCATTGGTGCTTTTGGATCACCCCATGTTCTTAAGCTCCGTCAGACCTAGTCCCCTCAGGTAAACTATTGATGGAACTTGTGAGACATCGCCTAACTCCATTGATTCTGTTTTTGCAATGATCGCTTGCGTTCCATACTTCGAAGCGCCAAACAACCCTCCCACCGCCCCTCCTATTAGGCCACCCAATGGACCAAACAAACCTCCTATGCCCCCGCCTGTTGCTGCATCTCCAGCTATGGCCTTTAATACTTCCACAGAATCCTCAAGTATCTTTTCATAATTTTCCTCCCAATTTTTTTCGATACTAATGAAGATTTCCTGTTTAATTTTCTTGGAAGGAACGCACAATTTTACTTCTTTTCTAATCCCGTCAGTGAAAGCAGTGTGCGCGAAACGTACCTTGAGACTATCCGTGTCCCGTCGTCTTGCAACCTAAGAGAGGATAGGACATTTATTCTCGTGAATAGAAAAAAAAAACGTAAGGGCGTTAACACACAGTCATCTTTTTGGTAGAATCCATTATTCCATGGGGTTCAGGCAATGTTCGTTAGTTGCTCAAGGACACAACCGATCAGAGCTATACGTGTTTCTAAACTGCAGCCCTTGGTCTGAAATGCAACGTACTAACCCACCACGCTCTTTTAGACCATTCTAAGATATGTTTCGGAAATGATATGATTCATATTTCATTCTCGTGAATGAAAATAATTTAAAAACAAATGTACACAAATAAAGTGTCTTTTCATGTCTTTTTAATGGTATATAGATATCACTATCAAGACCGAAAATATATTTGTACAGCCGAATAGCAACTGAAGAGTTGTGGGTCCGAAACTGATCGCTACTACCAGCATCTATGATTACCTCGCCAATTATCTTAAAGTAGTCCGATTTCAACATTGTGTAAAACATGCCAAGTTTCTCCCGAATCCATTGCTGTAAAGTAGGTCAGTTAGGAAAACAAAACTGAAAAAAATTGGGAAACACTGGTCTACACAAAAAATTTGGGAAGCACTGGTCGATACAAAAATTTGAAAAACACTGATCTATACAAAAAAAATTTGGAAACATTGGTTTATAAAAATTTTTTTAATATATATGCTTGCACATTATTCTGTCCCCAGTTTTATTTATACGTCATCGCATGCATCAAAAATTGAACCGCACGATCGAGTATGTGATGCATGCAATACGTGGCCAGTCCTCGTTTTGCAATTCACTTTTTCATGTTAGTTCTCTAGGTAACGGAACCTTAGTTTCAAGTGCATATGTAAAAGTTCTGCAGTGGACGGAACCTGGTGTTGTATTGTAATTCTTGGACTTCTGTAGTTAACGGAAGTGTATAAAGGCACAAATTTATAGTTATCGCCACGCCGCCACGTCACAACTTGTATATCATTAATTTATTGAAATACACTACAAATTCAAAGTGGTGCGTAAAGGCTAAATTCTGCCGACAGCCCGAAAACACCTTACATACCATCAGAATGAAGAAGCAATTAAAATAAGATAAAAAAATGTCAGATTAAAAAAACAATCGGTCATTACTTCATGTAAGAGTTGGAAGTCCTTCTGTTCCTGACTATCAATTCCAAACAGGGACTTTCCCTTATTCGCCCATTCTGTTAAAATGCTAGAATCCTTGGTTTGATCCAAGTCAACATTACCCATTCGCACCGACTGCAACAGATAAATTAAAGTTAATTGTTAATTGTTATGGAAAGATGGTATAACACGTCAGTTCTTTAAACCTATTTGTTATCGTATATATCCGAAGAATTGGCTTGGTTGGTGCGATATATTTAAATTGCAACAAAACCTGACACGAAAAGCACGATAAAAATGGAAAGAACATCATAATAAATAAATCAATTACAACGTAATAAACTTGCAATCTAAATGGAACATGGTTACATGTGAAGAAAACTAAATAAAGTAAAAAAGAGAAAAATAATCCGGTAGCGTTAGATAATGGTGGATGTAGGATAGGATATTCATGTTTTATTCCCGTGAATGGGAAAACCAAGGGATAGAATAGGATAGGATATTCATCTTTATCCCCGTGAATTGGAAAATCAAGGGGCTAACACACGGGCAATCGTCAGATCACCTCGCGCCCATCGTCGGGTTACTGGAGCTATTGCAGTGTGTTGTGTATGATAGACACGTTCCTCCAATTTGGTAGAACCCATTATTTCACTGGGTTCAGGCAATGTCCGTAAAGTGCCTTGCCCAAGGACACAACCGATTAGCTAGCGACCAGATTCGCAACTGCAATCTTTCGATTGAAAGGCGACGCACTTAACCACTAGACCAGGGGTGCTCACACTTTTTCAGCATGCGAGCTACTTTTAAAATGACCGAGTCAAAATGATCTACAATAAACTGTGGTAAAAACAAGCGGGAAAAATTATAATAAAGCGGCAAGTTTTGCTGTACTTAGAGCCGTTGTTTGATTTGATTGGTCACCCGAACGGCAACATTCAGTTGTCATCTGAGTGGCTGCCCTGTATATCAATCAAGTGACGGCATTGAAGCTAGAATGATAATTTTTTAATGTCACGCCGCGATCGACCAGTACCACCTTCGCTAACAACCAGTAGATCGCGATCCACTTAATAAGCACCCCTGCTCTAGACCAACCGGTCAGACCACCAATGTAGCCCTAGGCAAACCTTTTTAAACAATATATTAATATTATTTACTTATCTTAATGTAAGATGGATTAATGTACATGTTTAATTTGGCATTTACTATAGAGTAGAAATCATAAAATTTTAATCGACATACCTTGTTCATAAACCTCAAAAATTTTTGTTTTTTTTCGGCAGTCTTACGATTTTTCTGAAATAAATTTGATTTTAAGGCGAAGTCAAAGTCTATGGCAGCTTTAACTTCAAGCTCGAAATCTAACCGTAAAAGTAAGATAAAAAAAATTGTTCTGTTTGTGTATAATTTAGTTTAAAAGAACAAAAAATAAATGAACTAAAAAAGTGTTGGTGCCTCTTTGTTGATAACCCCAAATTTTACCCTTTTTCACAACAAACCCCAAATAAGCCGGGGAATCCCCCAACCCCCCTTTTACAGCCGACCCCCCAAACCCAAACTTTATCTTCCACAACAAACCCCAAATTTTACCCTTTTTGCTGTGGCGTCTTTTGTAAGTGCGTTGTGTTATTCGAAGTGTGTTGTGTTAAATATAGAAAATAAAATGAACGTTTGTTTGGTTGAACGCCGCCGCTACATTATACCGATTCCTATATTAAAATCGGTCTTAGTGACAAACCTATTGCAGGGTCGAAACTTAAACCGGTCAAACAAAAAGAAGAAACCATGTTAGGATCCGCTTTAGCAGCCTACCTCCATTTCTTTATTGTACTTGATAAATTCCTTTTTCTTGGAATCTAGTTCAGTTTTCAGTGCTTGTCTATGCTCGTTTACCCAATGTTCATCAATATCTTGTGTTGACTCTTCAAACGCAGCATTTGCAGCCGCTTCGGCTGTTTCTCCGGCACCAGACACATCCTCCATATACTGGCCATCGGCAATCTGACAGACAACACAATAATGTAGGTTTACAAATTTTAAGCGGACAGGAACATTTACAGTCGTATGGGCGAATGGTAAACACGACTGTTACAAATGCCGAATCCTATATAAAAACGCTCCTAATGACAAGGTTTACAAATTTTAAATGTACAGGAACATTTAGAGTCGTATGGGCGAATGGTAGACACGACTGTTACAAATGCCGAATCCTATATAAAAACGCTCCTAGTCACAAGCCCGTCCTGGGTTCGAAACTTGGCTCCGTGACAAAAATTCAAAGGCACCCATGTCCATTGTGCTAATAAATGGAGCAGCATTGTGCTAATAAATGGAGTTTTAAAATAAATTTAACAATAGTGTAAAGTTTAACTTTTTATGTCGTTACTTTAATTTCTTTAAATATTTCGAATGGACAATAAAAATTATATCTCGCTTAATCCAAACGGATCCACACCAAATAAAAGACAACCCATTATTTCACTTGGTTTTTCGATTTTAATACTTATGGGTTCCCTTGAATCCGAAGGAAAAACATATTGATTTTACTTCGTTTTTTTATTGCTTTACATTACAGAATTAGAGTTGCCTATATCCAAACCACAGTGGGTGCTATGTTAATAAAAACATTATCTGCGAGATTAAATACTACCTTTTCCATCTCTTCAAAGTAAATGTTTCCAGCAGCATAAACTTGGTCTATTATGAACATCGAGGTCTTTGCCTATAATTAACACA
>CH002967.1:378237-399283 GCA_000149265.1 Ciona savignyi
GCTGTATTGCGTTACGTACATGGTTATAATATCAACACTATGATGTAACTTAGGGTTACCATATTAAAATAAGCAGAATTCCGGAGAGTGTATAACTATTTTCATGGGACCATATATATGCTCTACCGAAATGCTAAGACATGCAAACGTTATCGTACAACGTCAAGCTCAAGCACTTATGCTAACGCTAAACGATACTCATGCTAACGTTGTACGATACTTTTTATGCTTAACGTTGTACGATACTTATGCTTAATGTTGAACGATACTCAAGCTAAAGCACTCAAGCTAACACTGAACGATACTCATGCTAAAGCGCTAACTACCGAAATAAAAAGTATTGTCTTCATACACAAGCAGAGTCTGATTTCAAACATAAAAAAACCTAACAGCACATGTCTTTGATTATATTGAAGAGTCAAATATGCCTCTCACAGTCGTAACCCTCAACTTGTTTCACTTTTTAGTCCACAGAGAAAATACTCTACATTAGGGATGCACAATACAGAACCTTTGGAGATTCGAATTAGTTATATCATAGAATACTAACTTACAGATAGAAGGGTAACGAACTCGGCCGATTGTTACGGTCACGCTTGAGTACTCGTTTACCGAATGCTACCACAATCAATAATTTGGTATTGTTTTGATATGAAATACATTCGTTGTGAACCAATCGATGGAATTTCAGCGAAAAATCCATTTTCATAATTTCAGCGAGAAAAGCGAGAAATCCATTAAATTTTTATTATTTTCTGTTGCCGCATTATAGAACATTGCCTTTCATCGACATGAACTTCTAGACCCCTATTTGCGAATAAAGTCCGGTCCGGTCCGTTGGTCTAACGGTTAAGTGCGTCGCCTTTCAATCGAAAGGTTGCAGGTTCGAAACTATTCGCTAGCTAGTTGGTTGTGTCCTTGGGAAATTCGCCTGGATTTATCACCTAAAATTTTGATTTCTGCATATATAGCAGACGTTGCCTTAAACCAGTTAATTAACGAGTTTAACAACAGGACACACTGGAATAGCTCCGGTTATCCGACTGTGGGCACGAGTCCCGGTCGGTTAGCTTGGCGGTTTAGTGCGACATCTTTCAACCGATAGGTTGCTGGTTCGAAACTGGTCGCTTGCTAGTCGGTTGTGTCCTTGGGCAAGGCACATTACGGACATTGCATGAACCCAGTGGAATAATGGGTTCTACCAAATTGGAAGAACGTGTCTATCCTATACAACACACTGCAATAGCTCCGGTAACCCGACGATGGGCGCGAGGTGATCTGACTATTGCCCGTGTGTTAACCCCCTTGGTTTTCCCATTCACGGGGATAAACATGAATATCCTATCCTGTCATACGCCACCTGAACTAAATAAACTCATTACCAGTGCGATGGTATACCCCGATGGTAATCTGACTTTTAAAATATTAGACACCATCATAATGTAAAGGTAATGTAATTATATCACTATTGATAATCTTACTTATAATAAAGTTTTAGGCGAGGAGAAAAGAAGGCTGTTGGTTACGCGTGATGAAGAAAAACTTGGTAAAATACGCGACAAACGATCAACGCTATGGTAAAAGCTTAAATAAGATTGATATTATATCAATGGTCCAACGCGTAGTAGGCTATATACAAACAATAACATGCTATTCGTCGTTATACCTATCGCCGGCCTTATCCTCCAATTCTTCCTAAAGCTAACGAGAGACTTGTAAAAAGCTTATGAGTTTAGAATTGACAAAGTAAGCTAGAGCGTTGAGTACATTGGTATAAAGTACATAGATGGGGTTGTAATGTATGGTCTAATCATCTAATGTGAGTCAGGCGTAATAAATGAGCATTAGCAGTAACTAGTGTCCCTTAATGAACATTATTTACAAACTCTCTTTATTAAGGGACACTAGCAGTAATTAACTTACAGAGCGTTCATCAAAATACCATCTGCACCAACTGATGTTTATTTTTTAGTTAGAACAGAGGCTTCATTGTTTTCCTATTTCAAACAATTATTTCCCATCTCATCGGCAATAGACCAATGTAGCATACACGGAGGCCAATAATTTCTAATTACGCAATATAATGTACCCCAAAGAATACTGTACGGAGAAGACAGGGTATAGCACCCCTGCTTTTTCCTTGATACTCTTGTCGCGTATTGCTGTTATAGGGGCAGGCGCATTTGGCTGTTGCTAGTCGCTTAGCCAAAAGTTCACCTTAGGCTGTTTTCCTCGTTGCAATGGTCGGTGACTATTCGGCATTTCTGTAAGTTAGTTCATTCTGCTAATTGTTTTTTGTTTATAAAATCACGACAATATATACCAAATAAATATAGGTCACGGGGACAGATAAGGTGTGGACGGCTATTTTAAGTATGTGAAATGGGTGGCGTTTGTAATAAAAACAGCGGACATTGCACCAACTAAACTTACTGCAATGGGTCGTAAATACGAGACGCAAAAAGTTTTCCAGTAATTTACACTTTAACATAGCACATAAGCAAAAATGATATAAAATCGAATAATGATTACAAATCGAACCAGCGATTCACCACAAGGGAAGTTAATTGACGTGTTCACAAAGTACATTTTAAACTTATGTGAAGTGAGTTTCATTTTAGGATAGCGTTTACAGATTTAACATAGGTAGGTTAAAGCATATGTTATTTTAAGTATTTTGCGTTACAAAAACCCACTGTGTCTCATACTACACTTTTGTCGATAGGTGAACGTATACTATTTAGGGGGATCGTGATCACGGACGTGGTAATGAAGGAATACCACCATCACCTTGTTAATAAGTGGGGCGTAACTGCTGATCCATTTGGTGCTTATAACTAAATTTGTAAGCTTTAAATCTGGTTAACTTTGAGTGTCGGCCCGAAAATAGCCTACATTTGACGAATAATTATTTTTACTGAGCCAAGTTTCGAACCCATGATTGGCTCGTCGCTAGGACCGTTTTTGTATAGAAGTCGGTATATGTATCGGTCGTGTTAACCATTTGGCCACACGACCGTACACGAATAAAGAGACACCTAAAGTCGTCTGGAACGCTTTAATGTACTGCCGTATTTACCCCAGAATTCATAGTTTTTAAGGCAGAGTTGCTTACTTATATGGTATATTTATTGTATATAGGAGAATTAGTTAAGTTTCCTACAAAGTATTTGTCATTGCCTCTGCTTTAGCATTATTTCAGAATACCTAACACTGGTAGTACAAACACGTCACTAAACCAACGTAATAAACACTTACTTAGAATAATGCGGAAAGTTATACAACGGCCATCCCCTTTAACAAATGTGTTAAACCTAGGATATATAAACACGAGGATATATCCCTTTTTAAATATCTCCGGTTAAACAATCTGGCCTTATGTTAAGAAAAATGTCCTCGTGACTTTCCACTAAGGTAGCTGTTTTTTCATTCTTCCCAAAATTAGTTAGGAGGATAGGATAGGATATTCATCTTTATCCCCGTGAATGGGAAAACCAAGGGGGTTAACACACTGGCAATCGTCAGATCACCTCGCGCCCATCGTCGGGTTACCGGAGCTATTGCAGTGTGTTGTATATGATAGACACGTTCCTTCAATTTGGTAGAACACATTAATCCGCTGGGTTCGTTACATTTTGAGGGGGAGTTATGTGGAACCAGTGATAACAACAACATACAGTACATAACGAACAATGACAACACGCGAATTTGCTACAAATCCGAACTGAGAATTGTAGGCTGTTTCCCAACAGTAACGTTTTAAACAACTTGGTCCTGCGAAAATCTGTGTGTGATTACAGAACTGCTTGTGCCCAGTGGTTTAAAGCGTTGAAGAACTACATCTAGTTTATTAATGTTATATTGTTAGTAACCTAACTACACGAAAGAGGCTGTAGCAGAGCTTTTAAAAAGACAAGAGGTAAACAGAGGTCAAGTATTTTATTGGGTAATCGCGTAGCCTGCAGCTAGTTAAAGCACTGTACACTGGGGCATCGCTTAGGTAAGTGGGGTAAAGCTGGAAAGAGGTCAGGCCAAAAGTGGCCTTTTCGAGTCCTCGTCCATATTATGAAATTATAAACGGTATATATAAGATTCGTAACAAGAAACACATGTTTGTACACGAGGCTTGGAATGCATTATACAGAACTCGTAGGAAATAATTCATCAATTGAGCTGCCAAAAACAGGACACTGATCGCAAATCCAGATGAACAAAATATGAACACATGGCATGCCGAACTTAGACAAGTAATATTACTTAGCATTAGGTGAATTATTAAAAAAAAGGTGCGTCAAATAATAAACTATACAACAAAAAAAATGTCAAAATTGCACAATGTAATTATTATAAACAGTGAACGATATATGGCTAGGCCAACGTATTGGGTATTTCTAGCGTTAATTTCGGCAAAATCGTAACAAATAATTTGTACAAAATAGATGATTGGTTGATTGCAGTATTATTAATCTCTATGGAACACTAAGAAACATATTTTTTTAAAAAGATTTGAATTTGATTTAAATGTAAAATAATTCTAGGAAAAAAGGAGGGTTATCACATAGGCAATCGTTATATTACCTCGCAATTACGCAAGGGGTGCTAACAGGCAGTTTGCCTACCGTCTTACTAAAACTTTTGCAGTGTATTAAAGACAGTACTTCATTTATTTAGTCCTGCAACTCTTTGGTGCACCAAGATCGGAATGAAACACACCGCAATATTTCCGATTTGAGTGCATAGTTAATTATCTGACATCGCCTTATTCAGTGGATTAATGCGTTCCAACAAAACTAAAGGAAGATGTCAATCAACGCACTGCAATAGCTTTGTAACACAATTGTTGGTAATCGGACGATTGCCCGTGTGATAACGCTTCCTTACGTAGTCACTAGGTAATCTGATTATTGCCCGTGTGATAACGCTTCCTTACGTAGTTACTAGGTAATCTGATGATTACCAAGGTGATAACGCTTCCTTACGTAATCGCGCGATAATCTGACGGTTGCCCGTGTGGTAACGCCTCTTACGTAGTCACTAGGTAATCTGACAATATGTATTCGTGCTATAATCTGATGATTGCCCATGATAACGCTTCCTTATGTAATCGTGCAATAATCTGACGATTGCCCCTACCATGTGATATCGCTTCTTACGTAGTAACGAGATTATCTGATGATTGCCCATACGGTAGGTCTGATAATTGCCCGTGTGGTAACCCTTACCAGTGTTTAAATCATGAATATTCTATCTGCCGTCAAAGTTCTGTCTTCTTTATCTCGGATGCCGGGTAGTTGCAAACGCAAGTAGGAGGGTTGCAACACGGCTTAAGAATCTCTCTGGAGTTGCCCAGCTGCGACTTGACTGGAGCGATTGTCGCCTTGTGCGCTTTGATCCTCGCTTCGACCTCTTCTAGAACATTCTGTTGGTTGCTTGGGTCAAGGGGGTGGGTTTCACTTGGATCAGTTTCAATGTTGTATATCAGTGGGGGTTTGTGGGTTGTGGTGTTCTCGTAGCAACCCAGCCCGGTTATTAAGTCCTCAATTGGGTTTCCGTCAGGACAGTTGTCGCCATACCGGGGAAGAGGTTGCGTGTGGTAGTGGATCTGTGGTTTGGCACTTTGGTGAAAATGGGAAAAACGCAATGGGCGGTAGTTTACACACGAGTAATGGTCAGATACCCTGCGCCGTCCGGCTGGGATAGTATATGATATTTATGTTTAACTCCGTGAGTGAAAAAATCAAGGGTATTAACACACAGGCAATCGTCAGATCGTCTGCGCACTGCGGGGTTATCAGAGCTATTGCAGTGTGTTGTGTATGATTCACATGTTCCTTTAATTTAGTACAACCCATTAATCTGCTTGGTTCAGGCAAAGTCTGTTAAGTTCCTAGCACAAGGACACAACCGACAGGCCAGCGACCAGTTTCCAACCTGCAACCTTCCACTATAAATCAAACTATTTATAAATCGCCTTATATTTTTAGCTTATACAGTATGTTTAGTAATGTTAACTTAATTATTATGTTAATTTGCCGACCACACAAACCAACTGACCTTAAAACAAGTTTTGCACAAAAATTCATAGAAAATCACGAAATAGAATAATCAAGGAAGCAGAAGATTGTATTTGGTGGATTTGTGGGTCGCCTTTCAGCAAAAGGGTTGGGTCTCGAAACTGGTCTCTAGCTAGTTGGTTGTGTCCTTAAACAAGGCACTTAAAAGACATTGCCTAAACCTAGTAAAATGGTGGGTTCTACCTATTAAAATAATACGTTTTACTAATTGAAGGAACGTGTGAATCATACACAACACACTGCAATAGCTCCGGTAACCCGACTGTGGGCGCGAGGTGATCTGACGATTGCCGTGTGAGTGTGTTAACTTCCTCTCCCCATTCAGGGGGATAAATATGAATTTCCTATCCTATACGCAGATACCAAAAGTATAAATTTAGCTTACTTTTAAATCGCCATAGTATTTTGGCATATGCAGTTTATTTTGTATTATATGTTGTGCACGTTTTACCTTATACTTTCCAAACCTCACAGCCATCAAGCGGTCAGAACAATAGTGGAAGAGAATTTTATGGATTTCGGTGTCATGGTTACCAAGCAGGAGGTCCGCTATCGATTTGCCATCCAAATTCCCATTGTTCCTACCATTGCCTGTGTGATGTCATACCTGGGTTGTCACATGACTACACTCTATGTATTTTAAGTATTCTTGTTAATAGAACCGATTTTGTAGCACTGGGTTGGAACAATGTAAAGTGGCTTGATCAAGCGTGTGGTATTACACCTTGTGTCCACATACGAGTCGTTGGAGCTATTACAGTATATGGATAATCGGACAGGAATTTCCATCTGGACAATTGATTAGATACAACTGGGTTGTAGCACTATTAAGAGCTATTACTGTGTCAAGATAATAAGACATGACTTTTTATTTAGACAACTCATTAGATACAACTGGGTTGGAGCAATGTTAAGTACCTGATCAAATGCACAATAGTTTACTTCATGCCCACAGTCGAGCACAGTAATTCAGCCCATGCCCACAGTCGAGTTGCTGGTGCTTTTACAGTATGTGGCTAATCAGACAGGAATTTCCATTTGGACAATTCATTAGATACAACTGGGTTGGAGCACTATCAAGTGGCTTGCTCAGGTGCATAGTGATACACCTCATTCCCACAGTTAAGCTTTTATAGTGTGTGGATAATCCGACATGAAACAATATAGAAAACAAATTAGATACTACTGTGATATAGAGCAATAAAGGATTCCTTGTACGGTTGTGTGGCCAAATGGTTACCGCGACCGATGCATATACAGATTTACATAGCGCAGGATTTGAAAAGTAAGGCCATTAAAAAAAATAAAATAAAGGATGACTTACTTATATCAATTAAACACATATATCAATCGAGACAATTTGTGTTTATTAATGGGTTCTACTAAATTGAAGGAACGTGTGTATTATATACAACACACTGCAATAGCTCCGGTAACCCAACGGTGGGCACGAAGTAATCTGACGATTTCCCGTGTGTTAACTCCCTTGGTTTCACAATTCGCAGGGATAAACATGAATATCCTCCTATCAATACAAGACAATTGATAAACAAACCTCCTGCAAGTTGAAGCAAGGTTGGAAAGACATCCATGGAACTTAGGACCTGGGTGTTGATACCAGGTTGTATTGTTCCTGGCCACCAAGCTATTGCTGGGATCCTGATACCACCGTCCCATGTAGTAGCTTTGCCTCCTGGTGGGAATTGAAGGAAATTTTGTGCGCTTTTTAGTTTTCAGTTTTCTGTGTGCTTTTTAGTTTTCAGTTTTCTGTGTGCTTTTTAGTTTTAGGTGGAAATTTTGTGTGCTTTTTAGTTTTCAGTTTTCTGTGTGCTTTTTAGTTTTATTTTTCTCGAGTTTTCAGTTGAAAACGGAAAAAGATTAGGGGTTTAAGGATAGGATATTCATGTTTATTTTTGGGAATGAGAAAACAAGATGGCGGTAACATACGGGAATCGTTAGATCATCGTGAGCTAACCTTTTAGTTATGGGGTGTAATATATCACACCGCTGAACATCCGATTACCTCCCGCCTATTATAGTGTTACCAGAGCTCTAATAAACTGGTTTTAGACGGTGTCTGCTAAGTGCCTGAAGTCAAATACACAACTGCTTTATCTGGCGTCACAATTCGAGATTCTACAACATTTTGTGCAAAAGGTAAGAACTAACCCAACAAACCATTCGGTTAGATAACGACTTAGCTGTTCAGTAAAAAGTTCTCACCCTTGAGAAAGCCAGAGCTGCCACCATGAAAACAGAGTTCTAACGCTGGGCCGTTATCAGATATGAATAGGACAAGAGTATTTTTGTCAATCTGGAGTTGCCGCAATAATCCAACAACTTCTCCAACTGCCCAAGCCATTTCATTAAGGTTGTCGCCATAAATGCCTGGATGTAGATGGTCTATTATGGTGGGATGGTTTATTTAAATTGTTATTGTTGGTATTGTAAAATTAGATGTAATGATTGTCATATTAGGTGTAAAAAACTTTGAATTTAAAAGTAAAAAAAATAAATAGCCTTTTTGTTCAAAAACCCAAAATATAAACAGTTTTTTTTGCTCAAAAACCCAAAATATAAACAGTATTTTTGTTCAAAAAACCAAAATATAAACATTATTTTTTGCTCATAAACCCAAAATAAATATATGTGTTTTTTGCTCAAAGCCCAAAATATAAACAGTTTTTTGCTCAAAAACCCAAAATATAAACAGTATTTTTTGTTCAAAAACTCAAAATATAAACATTATTTTATTATCAAAAACCCAAAATATAAATATGTTTTTTGCTCAAAGCCCAAAATATAAACAGTATTTTTTGATCAAAACCCAAAAAATAAACAGTATTTTTTGATCAAAACCCAAAATATAAACAGTATTTTTGTTTAAAAACCCAAAATATAAACAGTTAAAAGTCATTTTTTGCCTTTAAATACCCAAATATAAACAGTATATTTTTTTATTCAAAATCACCAAAAACAGTATTTTTGCTAAAAACACCCAAATATGAACAATACTTTTTGTTAAAAAAACGAAAATATAAACAGTAATTGTTGCTCAAAAATCCAAAATATAAACAATATTTTTGCTCAAAACCATGTATTATAAAAAAACATTTTTGCCGGATGTTTTTTGCCCAAACTGTTCACCTCGTTTTGATTTGTTGCAAAACTGAAAAAAGTATTGTTCATATTTATGTGTTTTAGTAAAAAAGTATTGTTTATATTTATGTGTTTTAGCAAAAAAGTATTGTTCATTTTTGGGTGTTTTTAGCAAAAAAGTATTGTTCATATTTATGTGTTTTTAGTAAAAATACTGTTTTTGGTGTTTTTTTGGTCAAACCTCGTTTTGATTTGTTGCAAAAGTGAGGATTGCACATCATTGCAGAGTGGAGTTGGGGTAGTGACATGTACAGGAAGAATGGCCCTTGTTTGTTCTTTGTGATGTAATACTTCGCATCATCGACTATTTGTTGTGTCATAGTTTCAGGAACAATGGGTTGTTGGATGATGGAGGTGTTTCGGGTGAGGAAGCATTTCGTTTTCATCTTATCGAGCGAAAACTGGGGGGTGCTTTGTGTAATAATTGGACACAAAACATTCTTTCAATCCGATCGATCAGCTTGGTGGAAAGGATGGATAGGATAAGATATCACGTTTAACCCCGTGAATTAGAAAACCAAGGGGTTAACACACTGGCAATTGTCAGATCACCTTGCGACCATCGTTGGGTTACCGGAGCTATTGCAGTGTGTTGTATATGATAGACATGTTCCTTAAATTTTGTAGAAACCATTAATCTGCTGGGTTCAGGCTCTGTCCATTATCATAAAACTGGGGGGGATCGCTTTGTGTAATTATTAGGCACACATACGAACGATCAGCCTGGTGGATTGGTACGTCTCCTTTCAGTCAAAGTGTTGCATGTTTGAAACTTGTCGCTATCTAGACGGTTGTGTCCTCGTGCAAGGCAGGTAAGATACATTGAATGAACCCAGCAGATTATAGGATGGGATATTCATGTTTATCCCCATGAATTAAAACACAAGGGGGTTAACACACAGGCAATCGTCAGATCACCTCGCGCCCATCGTCAGGTTATCGGAGCTATTGTAGTGTGTATGTTTCACACATTCCTTTAATTTGGTGGTACACATTATTCTGCTGGGTTCAGGCAATGTCTTGCCCAAAAACTCAACGGACTAGCTAGCCACCAGTTTTGGACCTGTAACCCTTTGGCTGAAAGGCGACGCACTAAACCACCAGACTAATCTGTCGGACTAGTGCGTTGCTTTTCAGTCGAAGGGTTGCACGTTCGAAACTTGTCGCTAATTAGACGATTATGTCCTCATGCAAGGCAGTTAACATACATTGATTGCACCGAGCGGATTAATGGGTTCTACCAAATTGAAGGAACGTCTTAATCTTACACAGCACACTGCAATAGCTCTGTTAACCCGACGGTGGGCGTGAGGTAATGTGACGATTGCCCGTGTATTAACGTCTGTTGCGTTTTCCCATCCATGAGGATAAACATAAATATACATTCCTTTCCTACATCCCATACTTATGGTCAAGTTTAATGCGATTTATGGGACATATATTCTCATGTTTTATCATTGGGTATCGTAAGACACATCATGCCCACAATCGTGTTTTTTGAGCTATTACAGTGTGTTGGTGGTTATTTATATCCTCATGAACGGGAAGGCAGGCTTTATCCATGGGCATTGTAATATACCTTCATATCATTGTATTGACAGGTGTCTCTATCGTATCACAGTATTTTAATAAATGAATGATAAAACTGAGGAAATAAAAATTGATCAAGTTATATATTTTCATGAGAAAACCTCCACCATTTTTGCATCACATATTTTTAGACGTTGGATCTCACCCTTTTTGGGTCACATAGGAAGTGGAAAGTGAAGGGTAGGATGGTCCCTACATAGTCGAAGCCATGGTGACATGGTAAGTGGCGGCCGTCATTTTGTTCCACTTCGCTATTTCCTGGTGGATAGGATATTCATGTGGTATCTCCAACAATGGGAAAACCAAGGGGGTTAACACACGAGCAATCGTCAGATAACCTCGCGCCCATTGTTGGGTTACCGGAGCTATTGCAATGTGTTGTGTATGATAGACATGTTCTTTCAATTTGGTAGAACTCATTAATCTACTGGTTTCACGCAATGTCCGTTAAGTGCCTTGGTCAAGGACACAACCGTCTAGCTAGCGGATATTCATGTCTTATCTCCTTAAATAGGAAAACATAAGAGAGGTTATCACACTGGTAACCATCAGACTGGCCACTGTCGGGTTACCGGAGCTATGGTAGTGCGCTTAGGGCTGCGTATAAAAGACACATTCCTTTTGGTAATACCTATCAATCCACTTGGTTAAGGCAATGTCCGTTAAGTGCCTTGGCCAAGACTCAACCGACTAGTTTCCAAACTACAACCATTCACTGAAAAGACGATGTACTAACCCACCAATCTACTTATTAGGACCATACACTTACCTAAATGCCACTTTCCAACCATTCCGGTCGAATAACCTTGTTCCCTTAACGCTTCTGCGATGGTGGTTTCATTTTTGGGTAATCCCCCTGCGTCATCTACATGTAAAACCCTCCTGGGACCCACCATCCCACTGCGTATTGGTAATCTGCCTGGGGAAAACATATATCAGTGTCCGGCCAGTTAGTCTGGTGGTTAAGTGCGTCGCCTTTCGATCGAAAGGTTGCAGGTGCGAAACTGGTCGGTAGCTTGCAGGTTGTGTCCTTGGGCAAGGAACTTTACGGACATTGCATGAACCCAGTGGAATAATGGGTTCTACCAAAGTGGAGGAACATGTCTATCATACACAACACAATGCAATAAAGAAGGTAGGTGTGAGGTAGCCAGACGATGGATCACTTGTGCGGTTTTTCTCTGTTAATGGAAAAATGCAGGAGGCGTTTACACATGGGCTTTACACATCGTCTGGTTACCTCACACCTACCTTCGGGTTACCAATCTATTTTTTTTTGTTGCCTATGATTGAGATATTCATTCACTATTATTAAAACCCATTCATTCCACCGGGTTCTGGCTATGTATGTGAAGTGCCATGCTTAAAGACACAACTGACAAAATAGCGACCAGTTTCGAATCTGCAACTTTTTGGTGATAGGCAATGTACTAACCCAACCAGCTAATTGGTCAGATGCTATTTTTCACAATTACCAAATATATAATAAAAACTAACACCATATATATAATTAGCCAATTGACAGCAATAGAAATGTTGTTTCAGTGAATTGAAAAAAGGTAGTTTAGCATTATGGTACGGTCGTGTGGCCAAATGGTTAGCACTACCGATACAAATACCGACTCATATATATATAAAAACGGCTTAAGTAACGTACCCATTTTGGGTTTGAAACTTGTGTCGGTAAAAAAAGGTTTAGCATTTAGACAATTGTGGGATTACCTTGTCCCTACTCTCAGGTCACCGGAACTAATGCATTTTATGTTGTTCATAATAGAGATAATAGTTTTATTTAGAAACAAATAATTGAAAGATGTCAAATTGTCAAGCGCCCCAGGCAATGGGGCAGCCAGCTTTGGGAGAACGGGTGGCCCGGAAAGTTTGGACCACAGTTGAAAAAAATGAAATGCCACGGAAAATGTGTAAAGTGCAGATATAATATATATGGACCTGTTAATAATGCAGCTCTACTGGGTGTGCATAACGAATCAGCGGAATACCATTGGGTGAATCTGACCCCTTCTGCAGCCAATTCATCAATAGCCCCATATTCCTGGGTAGGGTGTCCATAAGAATGTAGATCCCCATACCCCATATCATCAGCAAATATCAAAACTATGTTTGGCCGTCCGTTTATAAGGTTTCCATGAAGGATTAATAATATTAAACCAAAAATCATGGTGGGTTTGTTATTCTAAAGAAAAAAATGGTTGGGTTATAGGAAACTGCTGTGAATTTATTTATTAGTTATTATATAGGCCTTATTGGAGGATTATACATATTATATATTACACCATATCCTATTCCTAAACAGGAAAGGATGTATTGTTTAGTGGAAACAATGAGAATATTAAAACATGTGTCCAACTTAGTGGGTTAGTGCTTGGCCTTTTAGCCGAAGGGTTACTGGTTTGAAACTGGCTGGTTGGTTGTGTCCTTAGACACTTAACAGACATTGCCGGATTTCAGCGGATTAATGAGTCCTACCAAATTGAAGGAACATGTGAATTATACACAACACACTGCAAAAGCTATGGTAACCCGACAGTGGGCGCAAGGTGATCTGTTGATTGCTAGCGTGTTAACCCCTTTGGTTTTCACATTCACGGGGATATACATTTCTACAGTTTGTGTTTAACCCTTTAAACCACCGAGTTTGAGCAATAACTTGATCTACGACACAACCGACTAGTCGGGTTTTGATTCAACAATCTTTGGCTGATAGTATGAATTGCGACATGACCTGACCGTTTCTCATCCAACAGATTAGTCTAGTGGTTAAAAGCGTCGCCTTTCAGTCGAAGGGCTACATGTTCGAAACTGGTTGCTAGCTAGTCAGATGTGTCTTTGGGCAAGGCACTTTACGGACATTGCCTGAACCCAGCAGCCTAATGGGTTCTACCAAATTGAATATGTGAATCATAGATAACACACTTCCTTAGATCAGGTAACCCGACGGTGGGTGCGAGGTGATCTGACGTTTGACCGTGTGTTAAACATGAATATCCCATCCTCATATTTAGAAAAGTTGTTTTTTCCATCCAAAATCACATTCAGGGCTCACTAAATGGAAATCATACCTTCAAATGTACATTCACACATGTTTTCTTTTAATTGGATTAATTGATCGGTATACCAACAGGCACCACCTATTTTTAGCAAGTTCAACTAAACTGTCTGTTATCTAAAATAAGATTACAACTTAAATCGAGGTCTGATAGCAGGAACTGTTATAGCTTGGAAATATCGGTTTCTCTAAAAACCCAGTGCGGGCAGTGTAGGTAGTGTGGGCAGTGTGCCAAAGAGAAGTTAGAGTTTGAGTGAGGGTTTGTGCCCACACTGCCCACTTTTCCTACACACTGTCTACACATGGCCCACACGTGGTATTTTGAGGAACCCGTAAATAGTAGTCACATTAAACTCAGTTGGATTTTAAACGGGCCAGTCGTTTTATTGGAACCACATGTTAAATTGTGCTAAGACTAAACTAATAAAGCAGTTTTGATGCAACGCACATACTGAAAATAATCTGTGAAAATCCAAATGTCGAAACGTATGGCACTTTTGAAGAAGAAAATAAATATGAGACATTTCAGAAAAAGTAGTCACTTCAAAAGTGTGTTTTTGAGTTTTTAAGAAAATGAAATTTTTGGTTTAAAAACTAAAAATGATTGAAGCTAAAACAGTTTCATTTCTACTGGCAATATTCATGTTCTGATTTTTCAACAAAATTTTACTAGTTGTAAATATAAAAAAAAACGTTTAATTTTGCGGTACCATAAATCCTTTATTATCATATTTCGGTACTTTGTTCGGCAAATCTGTGTCCTCATTTTCCAATTTCCGCGATTTTTTATTCTGCGGATTTTTCTTAAATTTTTTCGCAACATTTTCAACTAAGGAAGAAAATCTCTCGGTCATTTCCTCGTCCGAAATCGACCCCTCGCTTTCATGCTCAATTTTCTCCGTCGAAAATTCTTGCATCAGTTTTTCAATGACCTTATTATACCCCCCAAATGAAAACCTCCCGTATCTGAACTTTTCACATAAAATATACCCGTCCAGTAGTTCGTATTTTGAAGGTTTAGCTTGGATGTCAGGTAAATCGAGTTCCCAATGTTCGCTCGTAACGAGTCGTTTCTCGTTCTCTTCCAGCTCTCTCTTTGCCTCCTCTCCAAGACATCTCTGCATGAACTTCATTCTCCGCAGGTTGAGCGACAGTTTGGTCGCATTTTTCTTCTCCTGCGTCATTGTGAACGCTTCTCCCGGCAGAAATAGAGTCTGAACGGATTTTAGCAAGTCGCAAACGCTCTTCAAGAATATCAACTCACTATGACAATCACCTATTTTTTTATAAATCTGTACAATAAAGGGTAATACAAAAATTAATGGATAGGATATATTTATGTTTAACCCCGTGAATGGAAAAACCAAGTAGGTTAACAGACGGGCAATTGTCAGATCACCTCGCGCCCACCGTCGGGTTAATGGAGCTATTGCAGGTTGTTGTGTTTGATTCCCACGTTCCTTTTTAATTTAGTAGAACCCATTAATCCACTGACTTCAGGCAATGTCTGATAAGTGCCATGCCCAAGGACACAACCGACCAGCTAACGACCAGTTTCGAAACTGCAACCTTTCGGTTGTAAGACATCGCACTAAACCACCAGACTAAGCGGCCAGACTAATGCAATAGTAAAGGAGGGGAACTGCTTTGAAAACTAATTCCAATCCTGTCACAAACACTAATATCAACCCCAGAACCCAAGTCCTAAATTTAACCCTCTAACCTTTATTTTAATCCACAGTTTCCTTCTTTCCCCTGCCCTTTCTAATATTTTATTCATGATGCGATGTGATTACGTTGATATTTATCTTAGTGTTATAAGAGAAATCAAGAGAAAATAACAAGAGAAATCGTCAGATCACCTTGCACCCACCATCGGGTTACCGGAGCTTTTTCAGTGTGTTGAGTATGATTTACACGTTCCTTCAATTAAGTAGAACCCATTAATCCACTGGGTTCCGGCAATGTCTGTTGGGTGCCTCTAAATACTACAGAACCGCTTGGATCACTTAGATTGCTATGGAAAGTAATTCTAACCCTGTCCCAAACCCTAATCTCAACCCCAGAACTAACTTTAACCCCAACCCTAACATTATTATCATGGCTTTTGTAATTACTAAGTATAGTAAGCGATCCAAGCGCTCCTGTAGTATTTAGAGGTACCGATGTCTGTTAAGTGCCTTGCAAAAGAATCAACTGATTAGCTAGCAACCAGCTTCAAAACTGCATTTCTGGGCTGAAGGGCATTGGGCAACACACCAACCCATTAAGCTATTACAATCCAACTAAAGTAGCTATTTTAGCAATCGAAATATATATATAATACATAAACCTGTACAACTAAAACAGAGTTATATTAGGATTGTGTTTTTAAGATAGATCAGAATAAAAAAATGCAATAAAAAACGAGTGGTATTGATACTGTACTATTATAAATTAAAATACAGAAAAACAGTTTCCAATTGTACGGAAAATGTTAGTTTAATCTAAATAATTATGTTATAAAAATACGGAACAAACTATAAAAATACTTAAGCATTCGAAATTGCAACAGCCCTAACAGTAAGGAGTTTACCTTTTTCGATTAATTTTCACAAATTTGCTGAACAAAAACAAAGTTTTTATAACTTTAAGTGAACTAAATGCTGACAATTCGTTTATAACCTTAACAACAGGACAGAAAACGATTTATATCCGGGTTTAGAAACGTACTTCAATGGTCAAATCCAAAACACTTAAACCATATGCTTAAAACACGTGCTTACCAGGGCGTTTGTTACCAAAACTATTTAAGCAGAAAGAACATACAGTAGGTTTATCAATTTCTTTTTTTCGACACGAAATAATTGACCAAATTCAACGAATTTTTTACAGTTTAGTAAAACCGGAGATATATAAACAAGAGTCTCTTGTTTATATATCTCTGGTAAAACGACATCTAAAATGATATAAAAAAAAAATTAAAAAATATTTATACGTTTTGCTTGAGTGCTTTCGTTAATTTAGCGAAAAACAAAATCAGCTGTTTTGTCTTTGTTACGTATTTGTTGACATTACAGTAGCTGGCTTTGTGTCAAATTCAATCTTTCAATGTAATTTCCCATTAACCTTTTATTTACGCTGATTTAATCGTGAATTTAACCACATTCTAAAGAAATGTATGTGCACGTGAAAATAGATTAATATCATAATTAATGAACAATGTTAAACGATTAATTTCCGTTACAAAACTGTTATTTCGTATATCACAGTTATTTTGTGTATATAAATTATTGTTGTTATTTAATAAATTATCGTTTTTATTTTGTATATTCAAATTACCACTGTTCTTTTGGACATATAAGTTATTGCTGTTATTTTCTATGCATAAAGTTTCTTTGATATTGTTGTTATCTTAGATATCTGGTATTCAAGTAGGATAAGGAGGCACCAAGACTAGTTAACCCTTGAGTTTTATTTCTGTCTCCTGAATTTTTAATTGGAAATGTTTACTTTAATTTTAGTTTTGATTACTGCCTTTTCTATGTGCTTTTATTTTTGCTTAAAAGTCCAACAATAAAATGAATTAAATTGAATTAAACATTTTATACAAAGTAATAATGACCACAAAATTGCACTAAAATTTGTATTTCAGATGTCTTGAATGTTTAAATTCCTTTGTAGAGGCCATTATATAAAGCGGCGGTGGCAAACTGGCAATTGCGCTCGTTTCAAAACACTTCGAAACCAAAAAGGAAGTAATCAACTTATGCTATTGTTTATATTTTGAATGCTGCCAGGAACAGCATGACTTCCCCACCGCAAGGTAGGCCATTTATATTTGCTGACACACAATTGACTTGTTTGCTCAGCAATTTTGGGTGTTTGTTCAGTCAGTATTGAGGTTGCATATATAATATGGCTATTCTGCAAGACTTGTGGTTTAGTCCTCATGTCGTTTTAAGTAGTAGTGCAGATAGAGCCGACTGTCTAACTACAAGAGCTATTTTTTGAATTGTGATTTATGTATATGTTTGTAGGTCAAAGATAAACTTTACCTATGGACATTGTAAACCCCCATGTTTGAAGGCGATCTGCTAAAGCTATCACAATGTGTGGATAAGGGAGTCTAAAGTTTTAAGCACAGGAAGCTAGCCTTTTTCTACCGGCAATGAAAAAGGCCTTGTGCTCACAGCTGTATTACAGCATGGAGTGTATGGATAGTTGATCAAATTATTCTTATGCTCCTAGTCAAAATGTTAGAACACATTATCATTAAAAGCTCAAGTGTTAAGTTGTTTCGTTAAAAAAAGTTATTAATATTAGTCAAAAGTTATCAATAATAGTCATATTTTGGTTAAGGTTTTTTTAATATATGGTAAAACATCTGTTTTGAAGTGTTAAGTTTGAAACTTTATTTAATGTTTCAAGAGTTATTATAACATACGTCTATAAGAGTTATTATAACATACGTCTAAAAGAGTTATTATAACATACGTCTATAAGAGTTATTATAACATACGTCTAAAGAGTTATTATAACATACGTCTAAAGAGTTATTATAACATACGTCCAAAAGAGTTATTAAAACATAAGTCTAAAAGATTTATTATAACATACGTCTAAAAGAGTTATTAAAACATACGTCTAAAGAGTTATCTTCTTATAAATAAAATTACAAAATTTATTAGGAACAGATAGCCTGGAAAGTCGGAATTTACTATCTTCGTCTGATTCAAGTTGCAACCAGGAAAAAATCGCAATGCCAACCCCCGTCGATAGGTGATTTCTATGTTTGAAAAACTGTTTTTTTATTCGATTTATTTTATTGTTGGACTTTTCTGTATCGATATATGCATATAAGAAAGAGATTCAAGCAAATTTTAAATAAAAATACCTTTTTTAACTTAAAAGTCAATGTGGCATTGATAAAAACCGAACTACTTTTGGCTGCTTATCTTTTGAAGCTTACAGTGATAATTAATATATTTAAGAAATTGGTGTTTTTTTCTTGACTTGTTTTTAATTTAATATTCAACAATGAAATAGGTTAAATAAAATTGGTTAAATTGAATTATTTTACAATATCCTTATCCAGCAATATTAAAATCTATTTATTCAATTCAAATATGTTTTTTTTGTTTAATTTTAAGGTTTAATTGTGAAATCTGATAAGACTCTTAAATTGTAACAAAAAGAGTATTTTTTTATGAAAAATGATGATTTTTTAAAATTCAAAACGTCAAATTAAATTGAGCTCAAATGACCCAAATTTAATTCACAAATGTTAAAAAAACGAGTTTTTTAGTTTTAGATTTATCCAAATCTTTATTTTAAATTTCGTAACAATTAAAAATTTAAATTTACACAGTTTTGTGTGGTAAAATATAATTAGTATTAACAACAAAAAAGATGATGATTATTAACCAATTTAAAGTATTATTTTCCAAACTTTTCAAATTTGTGTTTCCAGATTAAATTTGGTTTATTTCTTTTTCTACATTCTTGGTCTGGGAACACTGCTACCATGGAACTTCTTCATAACAGCAAACGACGTGAGTCACTATTGTATAAATAAGAACATCAATTTTGTTATATGTTTATTTTGATTATCTAGTCCTATCTATGTTACACATTCTGTATATAAACTAATCGAATTCCACTATAAATTGGTTTTAAAATATTTTCGTTTTAGCCCAATAAATTAGGGTGCAAATTGTGAATTAGGATAGAAAATTCATGTTTATCCACGTGAATGGGAAAACCAAGGGGGTTAACACACGGGCAATTGTCAGATCACCTCGCGCCCACCTTACCTCCATAATTTTAGTTAATCAATATCCAACCAAATATTTGGTACCGGTAGAAAAAACCTAAAAATTTGACCTAAAAAACTAACATTGCAATTTGGGAGGCAAGGGTTCAGTGATCACACGTGGCTATTAGCTTTACGAGTATGGTGCAAAATATATGATCGGGTGAAATTTGCACTTTTGGTTTTGCACAAACTATATGATCGGGTTTTGAAATTTTGCACTTAAAATTTGCACAAATTTGCACCCCTTTTGGTACTTCACATATAACCTACAAAATGCAGGATTGAGTGTGTTTTTTTTTTCCTTAACCTTTATGAACCCGACTGTGGACAAATGTAATGTGACCACTAGCTTCACATATAAGCTACAAAACGCATGATTAATTGTAGTTTTTTCCTTTAACTTTTATGAACCTGATTGTGCGCAAATGCAGAAGAGAAAAGCGATTTTGAAAGTGATGACAGTTTCGATGACTAGTGACTTTTGTTTGTAGACACTGTATCCTTATCAAAAATTTGAACATAAAAACAAACTTTTTTTAAACGAACAGAACCCACGATTTGTGCGCAAAATGTATCTTTGTGCGCAATTGTAGATTCCAATTTAACCCCATTATACCTACCAGCCACAAATATAAATATAAATTACTGTGTAGTATTCACTTCCATGAGCCAGACTGTTAACAAATATACTTTGATTCTAAGTACATTAATCTACATTATCCTCCACTTTTATAAATGTCATCTGTTACATCTACCAAAAACGTGAAGATCTCATAGGGTTTAGTTTTTACCTCTAAGTCTACCCCCATAAACTGTGGACAAATGTAATGTGACCACTAGCTTCACATATAAGCTACAAAATGCATGATTGAGTGTAGTTTTTTTCCCTTAACTTCTATGAAACCGATTGTGGGCAAGTGTAGTATGATTTTAATTCTTTTTACCCCATTATATCTTCCAGCCACAAATATAAATATAAGTATCCCATCGTAATACTTACCTTCCAAAATTTAGGATAGGGGGTAGTTTGCACTTTGGTACCCCCTTACTTCATGCAAAACCTATACAATGCTTGATGTGTAGTGTTGACCTCCATAAGCCACACTGTGGATGAATATAATTTGATTTTAATTAATTTAACCTACATTACCGCTCCACTTTTATAAATATCATCTGTTACATAGATGTAGATATTAAACCTTTGGTAGATACCAAAGATATGAATACCCCATCGTAATACTTACCTTCCAACAGTACTGGATGTATAAACTCCAAGACAACAGCAACACAACCAACTCCACCCCTGTCATTCCCGAAAATTCTACATTCGGCAGCACTGCAAATTCTACATCTGGCAAC
>CH002967.1:404278-418906 GCA_000149265.1 Ciona savignyi
TCTTTTAAAAGAATTGGAATTTATAGATTATATTTATGGTTGGGCTATACTAATTTTGATGGAAATATTTGTTTTAGTTTCTTGGCATTTTCCTGGTTTTTGTTTACATATAACCTTACCTCATTGCTTTCTTAAATCAATAATATCAATCGAATAATATTGAGTATATCTTTAAAATAAACCCAAGAATTTCTAGGAAAATTGGATTTATTTTGGCAAATTTGGTAGGAGTTAACTTTGCTTGACATATTGTTATTCATAATAATTGATTAGCTATCAATCTAAGTTATTTAAAAAGTTGCTGAAAAAAAGTTGCCAACTTTTCCCTTAAAATAATAAATAAAATGTTATAATCTTAATTATAAGAGTTTAAACAAATATGCGCTTACGCATTTATTATAAATATATCGCAATTTTCAATTTCTTTTTAAAAAACGGACTGGTAAACTGTGTAATGGTGAAATATATTGGTATTAAATACATACTCTGATCTTTGTTAAAATAGCACAAGCATTTCTTACTTAAATAAGCAAGGACATTTGTCATTTGTGTCATAATGTCTTATGTTAAAGGGATAGATTCTGCCTATAATACAATTTACCTTTGATTTTGTAGAATCCAAAATATCATTTTTCATCTTTAAATTTTTTTCTAGGTAATACTATTGATGAGTGTTAAACTGTAATAAAGCTGATTGGTAGGGGAAGGTTATGGTGAAAGACTGGGGGTATAAAAGCAATTTTCTCTAGATCCCCACTGTCTAAGCTGCTACAAAAAATAAACATGTTTAAGTAATAAATTCTAATAGTCCATTCAGAAAACATGATTATCAAGTTTTGATGGATAGGATAGGATATTCATGTTTATCTCCGTGAATGGGAAAACCAAGGGGGTTAACACACGGGCAATCGTCAGATCACCTCGCGCCCATCGTCGGGTTACCGGAGCTATTGCAGTGTGTTGTATATGATAGACACGTTTCTTTAATTTGGTAGAGCCCATTAATCCGCTGGGTTCAGGCAATGTCCGTAAAGTGCCTTGCTTAAGGACACAACCGACTAGCTAGCGACCAGTTTCGCTCCTGCAACTTTTCGATTAAAAGGCAGCGCACACCGCTAGGCTAACCGGGCGGACATGATGGGTAACTCTGGAACAAATTAAATTCTGGGTAACTCAGGTTTCTACATGCAGAAACACACGGTATACACTTTGTATGAAATAACAAGAGTATTTAAGTATCCAAGGAACCCATTTCTTTCTACATGCAGAAGCACATTTCGTAGTTTTGATAAAACGGCAAAACTGCAGTAGTTAAAACATGTCAGTAAATAGACACATTACAAATTAGGGAAAAAATGACAGGGCCATTAAACCTTACATTAATAAAAATTTCAACGGAACAATTTAAATCAAAATTAGCCTAACTAATTAAATTTGATGTTATTAAAAAAGTGTGCTACTGAGAGGTAGCCGGCTTTGGGATTTTAAAACTCAAAATGAACTTTAAAAATAGTAGTGGTTGCTGTAGTGTTCGACACAAGTTAGTTAATACGTCCTTTATTATAAGTGTGTCGAGATGGAAAGAGACCGACAAGAGAGATGTCCTATAGCTTATATAGCCGGCATAACATAGAGATCTTAAAATAATATATACATCCCCCTTTGAAGGTTAATGAAAGTTATGAGACAAAACTTAGTTTCGATATCAATAAAGTAGCATCACGATACCAATACACAATACAGTAACATCAAAGCCCAACACAGTTACCACGTGGTTAATACTCTAGTTTAAATAACGAAATTTCACCTCATTTACTCTACAGTTAGCAGTGGTCCTGTGAGCAGTGCGTTTGCTTATTTCCTCACAGCTGTTATTGTTCTGTCATTCACCCTGCTTTGTTTCATCATACTTGCTAAGAACGTGAGTATTTGACCTTGGTATGACCCCACTTAGCGCAGTTATATTTAAATGACATTTAGTTGTTTTTGTTATTGTAATACCATTCTTTTTATATGTATGTTTTTAGTTCTTGATATAAAGTCGAATACTTTTTTTAATCTATTTTAATATTTCCAAACGTAGATTTAATATATCTAAATATGTTGAATATTTAATATTTCTAATTATGTTAAAGTTAGTAACGGTTGTTTTGCTAAATAGGTTTAACAAACACAGTAGTTATGTTCTTATCAGTTGCAACACAGTATAATAACTCCTGTATTTAGTCTATGGGCATGAGTTAATCTAACAATTACCACTCTTATTTTACTGGTTGTTTTTTTCCTGATTTGTATTTTATAGATAAATTATCGAATTAAACAGCCGAAGGGTTAGTACTGTCAATGCCAATTAACTTTTTCAATGGCCAACTATAATAAAATTAACAAAAAAAAAGAATAAACTTTAATTTTTTCACCAGAAATTTTATCAATTCCACCGTGGAAAACCTGCCAAATCAAGGAATGCAAGTAAGAAATGTGGTGGTTTTAACATATTTTGTGATTGAAAACCATTTATATTAACATTGTAAAATGTCTCCGAAAATGCTCAGAATTTAATTTCCAAACCAGTTTAAAATTATTCAAAAAACTTTCAAAAAACAATATTGCGAAACAACACAATAAACCATGTCAGATAACGGTTTTAATGACAAACAAATAGTTTGAAGTTACCAATATATGATGTTAGTTATTTATTTCCCATCTTTTTGTCCTTTAGATATTTTTTGGGAAATTAAATTGAGTTACATTGAGAAATTAAACTGAGTTATTAAATTAAGTTGTAAACTTGAGTTACATCTTTTTGTCCTTGAGTTATTTTTTCCTGATATCTTTATTTATCATAATTATTTGTATTTCTGATCTATGTTTAAAAGTTTAAAGTTACCATTATATGATTTCTATTTTAGATCGTAGTCAGCGTAAACTGATCAACAACGGCGACGATAAAACTGAAGTTATGAAAGAAACCGACCTTTGGGTTCAACCAGAAAAGGATGTTATAATCAAGGTATCAACCCAATTGTTTTCATCATAATAACTATAAAAATTATCACTATGACATCATAATCACTAAATCAATTTACTTAAACAACAAATAAATCTTGTGCTTTCACACTGGCTTTCTATTAGAGAGTTGCACACAAGTAGAGATTTTACAAAAAAAGATATATTTTTTTTCTATTTTTGGATATTACTTTATTTCTGTTTTTTAAACATAATGAATTGAATTGTCGTATATAATTGTCAGACTTAGTTGCTTACAATTAGCCATTACATAGAACTTTTGGAAGATTTGGTGAAAAAACGAATATTAATGGTGAATTAATTCAACTGTTCTGGAACCAATTTAAATGAATTCTGTGATGTCATAATGGTGATGTTTTAAAATTTATTAAATATATAAATATATATGAATAGACTTAGGAGAGTCTATTAATTTGGTATCCCATTGTTGGAAAAAATTCTCAATTGGTTTTTGGTCCATACTAGCGGTTCGGCGTAATCTGTTGTTTTCATTTGATAAGGAAGTTACTTTGTTGTTTCTCATAACAGTTTGGGATTGTTTTGTCACACAGCATAGTGTGCGCTGCACACAGCACACACACAGCGCAGCGTGCGCACACTCATGCTTAGTGGTAGCACAATAACTTACATATCAGACATCTGAATTGTTGTGTTTTATACCCAAAGTGTGGAATGGGATTTTATAAGAGGATATTTAACTTGTTTTTTACATTTTGAAAAGGTTGATTAAATTAAAAATCAATTCCTTATTTATTCACACACTGTAATAGCTCCAGCAAGTTTACTGTAGGCATTTATATTAGAATATACAATATGCCATTAATATAGTGCGACTTCTGAATAGAATATGAACAAACAAAACATTCACAAACATTAATTTTTCCAGCAACTCAAATGTGTCTGACTAGTTAGCATAATAAGTAAGAGTGTTGCCGCTTTGGGTAGCTCTAAGGTTGTCGGTTCAAAACCAGCTGCTGGCTATACCTTTCTCCTAAGCAAAGCCCCTAACAGATATTTTCTGAACCAAGCGTTATTTGGTGGTGCTAAAATAAAGCAATGTCTTAATTATATACAACACACAGCAATCATTTTGGTTGCCTAATAGACTCAAGGTAATCTAATGATTCCCCGTGTGAGAACATCCCAAATTTCATGATAAAACGTAAATATAACCTGTGAGTAAAGGTCTGACGAGTTAGTCTGGTGTTTTAGTGCGCCGTTTATCAACCTAAGGGTTGCCTGTACGAAACTGGTTGATTAATAGGTTCTACCAGCGGATTAATGGGTTCTACCAAATTGAAGGAACGTGTCTATCATATACAACATACTGGAATAGCTCCGGTAACCCAACGATGGGCGCGAGGTGATCTGACGATTGCCCGTGTTTTAACCCCCATGGTTTTCCCATTCACGGGGACAAACATGAATATCCTATCCTAAGGTATAATGCCGCTCCACAACAATTCAATACAACCCCCTCCTTCACAGCCAGTGCCACCGATGCTCACGATATTCAAAAAGATCTGGAAACACTGTTTCTGCGTCTTCTTCACATTCTTCATCACGTTGGCTTGCTTCCCAGCAATCACTGTCAACATCAAGTCCATGGACAGCGGGAATGGGAATCTGTGGAACGGTGAGGGTTATGTGAAATATTTTGGGACTTTTCATGTCATAAATTGTCCGACCGGTTAGTCTGGCGGTTTATTGCGAAGCCTTTCAACCGAAATGTGGCAGTTCTACCAATCTGTGGAATAGTGAAGGTTAAGAAGTTTGTAAAATAAGGAATATTTTGGGGTTTTCTTGTCATGTAAAAAACACAAATATTTTTAAAATATTATTTTGAGGTTATATCTTGGAACAGGAATATTCTGAGAATTTATGTGGGCTGATACTTTAAAATAAGGATTTTTTGGGAAATTTATGTCGGATACGATCTTAAAATAAGGATTATTTTTGGATTTTTATGTTGCACAAGATCTTAAAACGGAATATTTTAGGATGTTTTATTTGACATGGGATCTTTAAACTGGAATGTTTCTGAAACATCAGAGAGATTTTAAAGTCTCAATGCTGTTTCTGTTTGTAATGTTTCAAAACAGTAACCTGACGGTTGTATGATCGAAACCATGCTCTATCTTAAGTTTGTGTTGCTAAGACCAAGTGTGGAAATTATTTTACATAGTTGATTCGCCTACTTGACTGTGAACTTAGCTTTTTTGTGTTGACCTGATACCCATGCGCCAGGATAGCAAGTACACATCCACTTTTTTACTTTTAAAATGTTGGGGCAATTAGAGCCATTAAAATTTTTTAAAGTAATTATTTTCCGAAAAAAAAAACTATCGTTTTGCAATGACCTTATGTCAATACATGTTTCGAAATCCTTGAAATGCAAACTTTTACAAGTTTGTGTAAATATTTGGCTCAAATTTAGTGCAAACTAATCACTTCTGGTGTAGAAATTATGCAATGGTTGCTCTCCTTGTGTGAGCAGCTGTTACGCAATGTTTGAGTTCAAAAGAGCAACCTTGTTATTTTGCTTACGGTCAGATTTTGATGAACTTTTATAAAATGATTTTGTTTTCGGGAATTAAGTGTGTAAGCTTGAAGGAGGTCTGAGATGAAATATTCCACACATTGAATGATTTAAAATAGGATAGGATATTCGTGTTTATACGCGACTGAATTAGAACATTAATAAAAATCCAGTTTCCAGCGCAATTTGATATCTCAATGTTTTTCACACAAGCTCACTAAATGGATTTTTTCCTAACCTTCATATGACCTTTCAAGCAACTGGCACGCATGCTAGGGATATTTTCAAAACTTATCCAACATATTTTCTTCCAGATCTTTACTTCACACCAGTTTGCTGCTTCCTTCTGTTCAACTTGACTGATTGGATTGGTCGGTCGCTGGCTGGATATGTTCATATTGTGAGTTTTTTTTTCATGTTTATCCCTATTTTATTTTTTTACGTTTATATTTTGAGTTTTAGGAGGAAAGGATGTTTTTTTATGTTTATCCCCGTGAATGGGAAAACCAAGGGGGTTAACACACGGGCAATCATCAGATCACCTCGCGCCCACCATCGTGTAATTGAAGCTATTGAAGTGTGTTGTGTATGGACACGGTTATTTAATTTGGACCCATTAATCCGCTGGGTTCAAGCAATGAGTGTTTTCATTTTCATTCAGCTTTGTTGGTTAAGACTCATTTCGATTTGAATTAATATCCAGCCGGTTAGTCTGGTGGTTTAGTGGGACGCCTTTCCATGATGTTGCAGGTTCAAAACTGGTCGCTAGCTAGTCGATTGTGTTTTTGGCCAAAGCACTTAAGGAACATTGCCTGAACCCAGCGGATTAATGGGTTCTACGCTCTACCAAATTAAAGGAAATATATGTATCATACAAAACACACAACAATAGCTCCGGTAACCCGACGGTGTGCGCGAGGTGATCTGACGATTGCCCGTATGTTAACCCCCTTGGTTTTCCCATTCACAGGGATAAACATGAATATTCTATCCTTCTATCCTATCCTAATTTTTTAGTTAATTTGTTATCCCATTCATTGGCGAAAACTAAAAGGAGAGAAAGCGGGAATGAAGGAAACTTCACACTAAAATGAATATTAGGGCATTAGAGTTAGTTTTAAACATGGGGTTGGGGTTAGGGTTAATTCTGGGGTCGAAATTAGTGTTTAGGGCAGGGTTAAAATTAGTTTTCATAGTTGTTGTAAGCAGTTTCCCTCTTTCCCTCCTTTTAGTGTTGCCCACCCGAAATCTTAAAAAATCTCAATTTGTTTAAACGTATTTTGTTTTTAATTAAAGAACGACAAAAAAAAGTGGTCAATGGTAAAATTTCACAGTTTTCTTAAGCTTTACACAATAAAAAGTTGTTTTTTTATTTGGTTAGCACAAAAATTAAGCATCATGTGATATTCTTAGTGCTTACCTGACAACATAGGTTATAGAATAGGATAGGATATTCATCTTTATCCCCGTGAATGGGAAAATGAAGGGGGTTAACACATGGGCAACCGTCAGATCACCTCGCGCCCATCGTCGGGTTACCGGAGCTATTGCAGTGTGTTGTATATGATAGACACGTTCCTTTAATTTGGTAGAACCCATTAATCAGCTGGGTTCAAGCAATATTCGTAAAGTGCCTTGCCCAAGGACACAACCGACTAGCGACCAGTTTCGCAACATATTAGTAACTAGTTAACATTTAACTCTTGCACAGAGCTGTGATTTGCCACATTTTGTTTTTATCTAATGTTATTCGCATAATTTAATTTTAGCGTGTTTTTATTACTCCTGTTTTGTTTTTTTTTCACACCAAATGATAATAGTTTTATATTTTATCTAATAATAAAAATGGTGATTATTGTTTTTTCTTTAAGAAATAATAAAGAATCCAACATTTTATTAAACAACTCGCAATAAAAAATACAAGGTTGAACATCAATCGTTTCATAGAAATCCTATATCCACAGCCTTCTGAGAAAAACGTTATCGCGTTGGTTCTCGCTGTTCTCTTAAGAGGGGCTTTCCCCGCGTTATTTGCACTGTGTAACGTGCAGCCACGATCCGCCCCGGTTATTTTCAACAACGATGCATATTATATTGTTTTTATGGTGATATTCGGGATATCAAACGGACATCTGAGTACTCTCTGCATGCAGTATGGACCCAAGTAAGTTTCGTTTTTGATCGAATATAATTTACTCGACTGTGGACATGAGTGGCTTTCAATACCTCTGCCTGCTTCCACCTACGAGGATATTAATTGAATCAACTAATTACACACCTAGTACCTTCAACAACTTAACTGTGTTCCCACCCACCAGGATATAAATGAACCAACCATCCATACACTGTAATAGCTCCAGCTACTCGACTGTAACCATAAGGTGTCTTACGAAACCCGTGGATAAAGCCTGGCTTTCCACCCACGAGAATATAAATGAACCAACCATCCATACACTGTAATAGCTCCAGCAACACAAAAACATAGAATTTTATTCTTGTGAATAAAAAAGACAAGAGCCATTGTTACCACGGCAATCATTAGATTACCTGGCACATCTATTGCAGTGAATTATGTATAATATAATTCACACTTTTATTTAACTTAAACTTTTTTTATTGCAGTGAATTATGTATGTATAATTCACACTTTTATTTAATTTCAATACAACCCAATAATCCACTGGATTTAGGCGATATCCCAATGACGCAACTAGCTCACTTTCATTCCTACAAACTTTCTGCGATAATTAACACATAAACCGATCAAGCTATTCTGTCGCACAATTTAAACGATTGTGTCTGGGGGATAAACATGATAAAATTATGGGGATAAACATGAATATCCTATCCTTTCCTACTTTTAGTAAGTAGGAAAGTGTGTTAAATAACATTCCGCTAAATCTTATATTCGGATTGTACCTCTTGTTCCAGTTGGCTCCCATATTCTTATAGTTCCTGTTCATAACAACTTCATTTTGTGTGTTAACGATCCCTACGTTTTTTCATTCACTGGAATAAACATAATTATCCCATCCTAGTCTTTTGAGTGATATAAACGATCGTGTCCACAGGTTGGTAACATCGGAACACGCAGCCACCGCTGGCTCTATGCTCGCGTTCTCCATTTGCTTCGGTCTCGCTTGCGGTGCTGGTTTCTCTTTCGTTATAAAGATGCTGCTATGAGCTATGAATTAGCTTTGTCGCGTAATAATGGCCGCCGTGGTTGTCTGTTACATCACTGATGGTGGTTTCCCTTCAATCTAGAATCGCAAATTTATTCTGCTATGCGCTTGAAGTTGTATTGCTGTCGACAATAGACATCACGGTTGAATGCTGCATAACTTCGCTCCTTTAATCTTCAAATTCAAAATCCTGCATAAGCATGGTTGTGCATTGTTTGTAACACTTGCTGCGTTGACTGACCTTGAATTCAAAATCCTAAATTACCGATACCTCACTAAGCATTGGCCCTTCCGCTAACTATACAAAACCTAATAATATCCTTGCTTCTTTAAGTTCGTTTTTAAAATCCTAAATTATCGATACCTCGCTTTAAAAGTTTGGACTTTCTGCTGACTAAGCCAAACCGAATATCCTTGCTGCGAAGTTCGATTTAAACCCCAAATTACTGATACCTCACTCAAGAGTTCTCTATAAGTCGATGTGATATCCCACGTACCAAACCCCTTCTGTGAAGCAAATTTTTGTGATCGTCGTTTTTATTTGCTGGAGATTTTATTTCTGTGGTTGAAATTTTGGAATTTATTTTAGCCGCTGTACATTTTAGAATTTTAATAAATAGTTGTACTTTTGTTTTAATTACTGCAGCATTTAATCGTCTCCGAAGAGCTAATGTACAAACATGTGTTTTTATTGTTCTTTAATAAACTATATGTGATATGTCACAAAGGTTTATATTTCATCACATTGGGTGTTTATCCGGATTAAACTCCATTAAAGATGTCGATCAGATTTCCAAGTTAAAGTAAAAAAGGAAAAATGAGATTTGCAAGTGATATTAGCAAACTAAACAGTGAAAGTAAGATAAAATGCAAAAAAAAGTGATAAAACGTCAAAATTCAAAAATAAAATATCGGAGTTCGAAAACAGTACACAAGAGAGCAAAAATAACGAGTCGTGGCAATTGAAAATCACGAGTCATCGACCGCCATCACCGAGATGTAATCTTTATAAAGGACGACTCCACGATCTGGGTCCACTGCAGCGGAGAGGAATTCGTCGAGTTCCTCCTGCGTGAACGGTTCTCCCTCCTCAATCATGAACTTGGTAACCTCCTCCTGGGAGAGGAAGCCTTTCCTCTCTGTGTCCAGCACTTCGAACGCTTTCAACAGTTGGTCCTCCGGAGCGGGTTTGTATCTGAGGAGGAGGACATCCACGGCGTTTAGTCATAAACCTACATCATTCCCGACCGGTTCATTCAATTCAAAATGAACGATAGGATATTTATGTTTTCCTGAATAGGAAAACCAAGGGGGTTAAGACACAGGCAATCGTCAGATCACCTCTTACCGTAGCTATTTAAGTGTGTTGTGTATAATAGGCACGTTCCTTCAATTTGGTAGAACCCATTAATCCGCTGGGTTCAGGCAATGTCCAGTAAGTGCCCAAGGAGTAGATTTGGTTGTTGGGATTCCTTGGTTTATATCCGTAGGATGGGGGTAGGATATTAAGGTTTTATCACCGTGATTGGAGAAAACGCAATTAGGTAAGAAAGCAACCAGTTTAAACCAGTGTTGAAAACTACAAAAAAAAGAAGGTGCACAAACCCATCAAACGACTCGGTTGAACATACTACCTCGCCCCCACCACTGTGTAACTAGTATTATTGCTGAGTGCTACACGGAATATGAGATCTCCTATGGTTTAGTTTTACCCAATAATCCATTGGGTTTAGGCAATGTCTGCTAAGTGAATTTATCTAGGAAACAATTGATCAGTGTTTATTGGACTTTACTTAAACCAAATTGTGTAACAAGATGAGCAAAACTGTAGCGCTGCCGTAACTATACACAAGGTATTGCAACAGGCTAGATGGGAACTGAGTAAACTAATGGTTACTTACATAAGAACTTTATATTATTTGTCCGGTATTTTAACAAGCATTTCTTTACGCATTCCCATAGTAATAGGACGACAAGGATAAAACATAAATATCCCTCCCATGAACATCTTACCAACTCTCCATAACAATATGGGTCCGCAAGCTACTTTAGCAAGTGTTTCCTCACATATTCCCAAGGTAATTGGCGGGACAAGGAAAAACATGAATATCTTACCTCCTCTCCATAAGAATATGAGTCATCATCGGTAGAAACTTTTCGAACCTGATGTATCCGGTCGGTTCCTCTTCCTCTATTTCCGCCAGCATGTCATGTAGTTCACCTGGTGTGTGGGGTTTGTGTCTTTTTAACAACTTGTGTATTTAAGTGTCTGTAGCAAAACCAAGGTAACTGATCGGTTGGTTGATGGTTTAGTGCGAAGCCTTTTATGCGGGCATGATTACAGGGCATTTTCATGCGGGCATAATTAAAACTGTGTGTGGAATTTGTGTATTTTTAACAATTTATATATTTAAGTATCTGTAGCAAAACCAAGATAACTGATCGGTTGGTGGTTAGAGCGACGCCTTTCAACCGAAAGGAACTTTTTAACAATTAATGTATTTAAGTACCTGTAGCAAAACCTAAATAACTTTCGAACCTAAATAAATTTTGTGGCAAAACCTAAATAACCGGCCGGTTGGTTTGGTGGTTTAGTGCGAAGCCTTTCAACTGAACGGTTGCAGATGCGAAACTGGTCGCTTACTAGTCGGTTGTGTCCTTGGGCAAGGCACTTTACATATATTGCCTGAACCCAGCGGATTATTGGGTTCTACCAAATTAAAGGAATGTGTCTATCATACACAACACACTGCAATAATTTCGGTAACCCGACGGTGGGCACGAGGTGATCTGACAATTTCCCGTGTGGTAACCCCCTTGGTTTTCCCATTCAGGGGGATAAAAATTAATATCCTATCATATTTATTCTTTATACCCTTGAATGAGAAAATAAAAGGGTTGTGACCACACCAGAAACTATCCTGTGATAACAATACGGAAACGTCTTACATTAGCAATAGTCAGATAACCTCGTACCCACCATTGGATTAAAATCTGGGCTCTTACATTGTGTATGATTGTAAAGTTTCTACCATTTTAGTTAATGGCTGCGTATTATACCTGATTTTACTTTGAGATATATCCCATTAATCCATTGGAATTAGACAATGTCTGATTAGTGCCTTGCCCACCAGCTTCACGGTTCATTACCTTCTGATGGACAGCAGCCCAGTGACCTCACAATGGTCCCTATCTCTCGCACATCAACTGTTTTATTCGACTCATGATCAAAGATTTCGAACGAATCTGTGATTTTCTTCTCAATCTCAGCAAGCATTGACTCTGTGAGTGGTTTGAATTATACCTTGTGCCTATACTCGAGTTGCTGGAGTTATTACAGTGTGTTTGTTGTAGTATTATTTATACATATTTATAGGTTGATTTATACTTATTTATCTAACCGGTCGAACGATGGGTTGTATTGTAACTCAAAGAACGTTTAAATAATATTCATGCAAGTAATTAATTCGGTGACCCAATTTGGCGCAAGGTTATGTGAGGATTGCATGTGTAAATACAAGGACAAAATATAAATATTTAATCCTGTTCTATGCTATGCATACAGAGGAGTTGCTGGAGCTATAACAGTGTGTTGATGGTTGATTCATTCATATCCTCATGGGTAAAAACTAAAAAGCCAGGCTTTATCTAAGATATCAAAAGATAAACCATGATTTTGGGTAAAACAGTAAGTATGTATTTTGAACAACACAAGCTAATGTGAATTTATCACGCACAATTTTTTATTGAAACCGGCCTTACTTTTTATATTAAACTCTTACATTATGTGAATAAAATAAGTTTGTCACATTGATAAAGACGTGTTGATGGGACAACAGTAAAAGGAGAGAAAGAAGAAAAGAGGGAAGGAGGGAAACTGCTCAATAAAACTATAGAAACTAATTTTCACCTACCCTAATCACTAATCTTAACCCCAGAACTAACCCCAACTGCAAACCCATGTTTAAAACTGACTGTAATGCCATAACCTCAATTTTAGTGTGCAGTTTCCCTCCTTCCCTTCGTTTAGTTTTCCGCGTGTTAAGTTAATGAAGTTCAAAATAAAATTACTGAGGATAAAAAAATAAAATCAACCAACCTGCAGATTCCTTTTCTTCACCCATTTTTTTAAATGTTTGGTTCGAGCGGCGAACGAGTGTGCCCGTTTAATTTTATTCTTAAAAATACATTTAAAAACAAGGATATTGTTTTAAAAAGAGTGATTTTTCCGTTTTCGGGGAATAACCGATGCGTTGTTATAACAACTACCATAAATATCTGAGCATAGACATCTTACTTTTATCTAATGGACAAAGGAAATGCAATATATAAAGGACTTTTAAATCACTGTTTCGAAACATGTGTCTTTTGTTTATTTTGTCAGGCCGAATATATAAGTTGATTAGTGCGTATCTTTCAGCCGAAGGATTGATGGTTTTTAACTGGTCGTCGTCGGCTGTCCTTGGGCAACACACTTACCGGACATTACCCAAATTGGGGCTTTAATAAGTTCAACCATAAAAAAAGATCGTCTAAATCACTCTAAATTATACTACCACACTGCAATTGTTCCGGTAACCAGACGATGGGCGCAATGTAATCTGGCAATTTAACTCTTTGTATGTTAACTCTTTCGTTTTCCAATTCACGGGGATAAACAATAATATCCCATCCTATTTATAAAATGTAAAATCCACAGCAGAGGACGAACAATTATTAAGTGTTTATACTTGATTACTGAAGAGGTTTAGCATAAATTAAAATCTATATGTCTTTCAAGATCACTTCAGAATAAATCATGTATTCGAGTATGGAAGAAGTAATGTATTCGAATATTTAGGACTATAGATTTCTGTTTTGTTGTAGTATTTGTCTATTTTACTGTCAATCAAAACAACGTGCCGTTAAACTGCAGTTATGCAATTTCGTTGCTTTTATATCCTTAACTTTCCATTTTTATTATTATCGTTTATGTCCCTATATTGATGGGTTCGGCCTTAAAACCGAAGGAACGTCTCCATCAACGCACTTTTAATAGCTCCAATAACTCGACGGTGGACCCGAGGTAATCTGACGATTGCCAGTGTGTTAACTCCCCCTTGTTTTCCCGTTCATGGGGATAATCATGAATATCGTTTTGGCGTTTTTTCCCGTTCCTGTGTCGTGATTTTATTCGTTTGTCATTTTTAAATACTGGGGCAAAAAATAAATAAACTAAACTTACTAAAAAACTAATATCCTATTCCTATCCTATCAATATTGACGGTATGCGTGTCCTCAGTAGAATAAACAACAAATTATTATTATCATCATGATTTTATTAAATCTCCGCCTTACAATAGACAAAGCAGTGACAATTGAAACTCGATTGGCAGCTTGTACGATATGTTGCGTCACGATTATGGTGAAACATATAACAGGTGATCTAGAAGTCTTTCAATACTGTACAACAGATTTCAATTGCTTTAAAATGAAGTTTAAATCGACCCCGTTCAAAAAGACGCAAATAGGGGATAAGAAATCCGGCCCGCGACCCAGCCCTAAAAGGACATGCTGTCTTATACAATGCGAAAAAGTGCGTTGAAAAGAAGTAAAAATAAATAAATCTAATCGCAACATCTGTTTGTTTTCCGGTTTATCCACTCCCTGTAATAAGCAACGTCGGTGGAAACTGCTGGTTGTCGGTCGTAGTTAAGAGTGTTACAGCTTGGGGAACCGATGCTGGTAAGACCGTACAGTATCCACCGCTGTAAGGTCTTCCCGTTCCTTTGCCTTCCGACCACTTTAGGACCGACTAATGGACCACCCGAGTCACCCTGAGTGGAAAATGTTTTAAATGCTACAAGTGTTAATCTTTTCGATTTTTTTGCTACAATTTTA
>CH002967.1:419006-435794 GCA_000149265.1 Ciona savignyi
TGGCGAAAGGAACGAGGTCCGCCGTGTCAACGTCCGTATTAGTTGGTTTTGATGGATATTATTGTTATCCTAGTGAATGGGAAAACACAAGGGACCTTATCACACAGGTAATCGCCGGGTTAACCGAAAGGAGCGTTAATATTAGCCTACACTAACCATTCGGCCACACGGTCGTTCAACTTACGGTGCGAGTTTTTTTAGTAAATTTTCAAACCCATGATGAATTTGTCACAAAGACCATTTTATACATATTCCGTATACGTATCAATCGCTTTATCAATTCGGCTAAAAAATTAAGTTTTTTAATCATGTTTACGTTTTTTTTTTTATAAAAACTTATGTTAATTTTTTTTGTCATTTTTTTATCATTTAAAAAAAAACTAAGTTTCGAACCCATAATGGGTTTGTTACCAACACCTTGTTAATTAGAAATCGTTAAAAAATCAACTTACGGTGCAAGTGTCCTGGTTTCTCTCCCCACCAGCGCACAGCACTCCTTGCGGATTCCTAAATTCCGGGACATTTCGCTGACAGAGAGTTTCGTTCAGGATTCGAACTCCAAGCTGCTTCAGGTTCTTGGAATCGACTCCACGACCTTTAGGATAAGTAGCAGTTAGTACCATGTCAGGTTAGTGTTTAAGCAAGTTGATTCAATTATAATGTGGCTTTGTACATTTTAAGGATAAGTAGCAGTTAGGACCAAGTCTGGTCAGTGTTTAAGCAAGTTAATTAAATTATAATGTAGCTTCGTATATTTTAATGTATTTTTATGCGTTTTTTGTTTTGCACAAGACATTAAACACAATAAATGTAGTTTGGCGGTTTCGTCAAAAACACAAATATATATTTTAAAATAAATAAAATATTAGAATCCTGTACTTTACGCCTTTCCAAAACAGGGTAAGATAAAAGGCAAAATAGATAACTGTTAGATAAATACCATTATAGCTTAAGTGGTTAGAGTCAAGAAAAAAATGGTTAGCAAATGATTACTCCTATATTTTTTTTATTCTAACTGTTAATGTCTCTTTTTAATTGCAACTAGTGATTTACACTTTGAAATGGAAGCAATATAAGTTTTAAATAAAAAATGTCTTAAATACTAATAGAGCTGACCGGTCCGGTTTTCGAATGGTTAACGCGACCGATACATATACAGACTTACATACAAAAAACGGTCTTAGCAACTTGCCCATCCTGGGTTGGAAACTAAAGCCGATATAAAAACGACTAATGCATATACCATTATGAGCAAGAACAGTCTCAGTGACTAGCCCATCCGAAACTTAACTCCACAAAATAGATTATTAAAACTAAAGATACGTATACCATTATGAGCAAGAACAGTCTCAGGACGAACCCATCATGGGTCCGAAACTTAACTCCGTAAATATATATTATTAAAATAAAGATAAACCGCATAAAACGTTGCCTACCTTTATCAAGTCCCCAACCAGTTGCCCAAACCACTTGCGCAACTCTAGCTCTGACTGTGGGCAAGCACACCGGTTGGACGTATTCGTTGAAGATGATTCGTTTCTTCAGCTTAATCAGTGCGATGTCGAAGGTGATGACTCCGCGCGAAACCCCGGAAACAAATTGTTCGTGCTGCTCCAGATAATCGATGTCTGTGACGAAATAATTGGTTAGTTGTGATTGTTTGTTTTCTTGGCGATTTTGCGAGGGAAATTGCTTTGTTCCTAGAAGTGACTTTTGTAACAATTACCACCAATGTGGTAAATATGATTTGTTTAAAGTAGGTTGCTCTGTGTCTGGTTTTTCCCGAGATTTCACGGTTTTCGGTATTGACACCAAGACAGGTGTTTGGACCTTTATTGACAACGTAATCTCGCGAATAAACCAACTGCACGCCGTCTTACATACGTGTGTGTAGTTCCGACTTGAGTGAATTTATATTTACGCTCTTACGTACATTTGTTTCTTTCAAGCCGTCGCGCGAACATACGTTATGTACAAAGATATAAACACCTGTGCCCATGTCAATACCGGAGTCCGGAACTATTATGCCAACAGAACTTGAATGTTCAGAATAAGTTAAGTTTAGAACACATACCTTGTCGGCCAATGAACTTTTGTACTTGGGTTCCATGCGCTTGCTTCCAACCCATAAACCTTGCAACGTGGACTGTATAGAAGATGGCGTCCAAGCTGTAATACAATAATGTGGTTAGCAATAGCGGGCTGGACGTTCGCGTGGACAAATTGTGAACGCGAACAATACATATACCGACTGTTATACTAAAAACCGTCCTTGTGGCAAGCCCATCATGGGTTCAAAACTTGGCTCGGTAAAAAATATAAAAATAAAAATAGCGGGTTGGAATCGTTTGGTTTATTTTATAAAACGGAAAAACTACAGTAGTTAAAACACGTTAGTGTATACACACGGGTATAACTGAGACAAAAATGACGTGGTCGTAAAACCTTACATTAGCCTAACCAAATTAAACACATGTTTATCAATGAAAATGAGGAAACCAAATGACGTTATGATACGACAATCCTTAGATTGCCTTGTGCCCATCGAGGATTTGTATATACGCTATTGCGGGAAAATTGAGTTAGTAAATTAGGATATGATGAATTATAAAAAAATATGTTGATAATTTCCAATTAAAAAAAAAAGTGTCTAAAAGGTTAACGGGACCGATATATCTTCCGATTCATTTATAAAATCAGTTTTAGTAGATAGTGCCAGAGTAAAGGACTCATTCTGGCTTCGACTTTAGTCCGGTAAAAAATCATAACAGTATGGACATGGTTAAATAGTTAACGCCGCAGATATATATACCAATTTTGTACAAAACGGACTTATTAAAGAGTCCATTGTGAGTTCGAAAATTTGACCCGTAAAACAAACAAACACCAACTTACTCTGGAACGCGACTGGTGCGGCTTTGCTTGTTCATGCAATGAGCTGCTGTGACCAGCCATTTGTCGCAGATGACTGTGGCGCCGCAGAGGAAGGTCCGTCTGCCTTCTTTCTTCAACAGCATCGCCATCCACGGGTGGCTGAACGGGTACGCTCTGTGGGTGGATACGCGGGTAAGGTTTGGTCGAATATAAATTCTATTTGAATAAGGTCCGATGTCTAACAGAACAGGTAACGCTGCAAAACTGTAAGAATTAAATAGGTAGACATGCTCCATCTGCGTATATAAATTCTATTTGAATAAGGTGTGTTTTTTAACAGAAGAGGTAATGCTGTAAAACTGAAATTCGACACAGAAATTTAGAGTGGGGATTGAACGGGTACGCTCTGTAGGTAGACATGCGGGTCAGGCTTGGTCGAATATAAATTCTATTTGAATAAGGTCCGATCTTCAACAGAGGTGTTGGCGCTGTAAAACTAATTTTTGACATAGAAATTGTAGTGAGAATTAAATGGGTACGCTCTGTGGGTGGATACGCGAATAAGGTTTGGTCGAATATAAATTCTAATTGAATAAAGTGTGTTTTTTAACAGAAGATGTAACGTTATGAAACTAAATTTCGACAAAGAAATTGGAGTGGGGATTGAATGGATACGCTCTGTATGTGGATATGCGGATAGGTCATCTTTGTGTATATATTCTATTTGAATAAGGTGTGTTTTTTAACAAAAGAGGTAACGCTGTTAAGCTAATCTTTGACATATAAATTGGATTGGGGAATAAATGAATATGCTTTGTAGGTAGCATGCGGTATCTTCGCATATAAATTCTATTTGAATAAGGTGTGTTTTAATAGAACAGGTAACGCTGTGAAACTAAATTTCGAAATACTAATTGGAGTGAGAAATAAAAGGATACGCTCTATACTTGGACGAGAAAACGACGGTCGTTGTTTCGCGTCATGGAAAACAAATTAACACAATTTAGGAAAATATGCGGACGCAGCGGTAAAACTAATATTTTTGACGCTGAATTGCTTTGATTAAACATATGGATATCGCTAACAAAAATTCCTGGACCATGTTCAAAATTCAAAATTAATCTCTTAAAATTAAAAAAAGGGAAATTGCCCCTTTCTTATAATTAAAAAATAGATTTGTCAAAATGAAAAAAATCAAGAAAATGCACATGTTTTAACATTTAAAAATATAAAGAAACTGCCAAATTTTCAAAATAAAAAATCAATAAAATGCAAATTTCTACACACCTGGTGCCACCGACGATCTTTCGTATTGAACCACCGACAGTTGGAGGGCGAATGGTGGAACCTGGGTAATACCTCGGGCGCCCACAATCCACTGGGTAACATTGACGCGGTGGGACCACGTATGTCGTGCCTGCGATGGTAAATGGGATCGTTAGACTTTGTATCTGGTTATACTTTGCAATTGGTAAGACTTTGTAATTGATAATACTTTGCAATTGGTAAAACTTTTACTGGGTTCAAGCAATGTCTGTTAAGTGGCTTGCCAAAGGTTAAGTGCCTTGCCACACAGACGACTAGCTTGCGACCAGTTTCGGACTTTTAACCTTCCGGTTGAATGGTGTCGCGCTAAACCACCAGACTAACCCGGTCAGATTAATTTACATCCTGTGAACCGAAGCTTTGTTCAAAGGCATCATTTAAGACCTTTGTGTCAAAATCAAATTGTCGGAGCTGATAGTTATGTGTAATTGACTTGGTTTGGTGACTTAAAATTAAACTTACATCGTCCCAGCCTTTAGAATCAAACTTGGTGACTTAGTATTTAACTTACATCGTCCCAGCCTTTAGAATCAAACTTGGTGACTTAGTATTTAACTTACATCGTCCCAGCCTTTAGAATCAAACTTGGTGACTTAAAATTAATCCTTCAACTTACATCGTCCCAGCCAGTTGCATGAACGTCTGGTGACGGGTTGAGTTACTGGCCGTGGTGTTGTTGAAGGTCGTGTCGTCGTTACAACTGGGGTTGTTGTTGTTGTCGGTGCCTGTGTTGTTGTCCTGAAATCGAGTTAAAAGATTGATTTTAATAAGTGTTATACAGTGTAATGCTTAATATATTACACCAAGAAAACAGTATGTATACATATACATTTAAAGGTTTATTTTATTACCCCAATATTATTCTTCCTTTTCACTACTGGGTCGTTCTTGCACACTTTTATAAATGTTTTTATTTAGTTATTTTAAGTTAAAGTTTTCACGCCGTAATTTATTTTTATATGCTGATAAATGTAAGGTTTAAAGGCCACTTCATTATTTGTCTCCGTTATAACGTGTCTATTCACTGGGGTGTTTTAACTCCTGTACTTTTTTCGATTTATCATATCTAAACTTCTTTTTTAACCTACAATAATTATGCCATTCTTCTCTAATGTAATGAAGAATCAAAAACCTAAATTAAACATACAAATAAACAGTATGAAAGTTTGAAACTGAAAAATATTTAATCTCAATACTCTCTTGACATCTTTTATATTACCATGTTCAATCTGGTCAATGTACGTTTTATTGCAGGATTATTAGCGTGTTCTAATAAGCATGTTGCTCTCTAATGATTATGCTATTCATTGCCACCGGATGTATCGGCTCTAACTGGTCATTTACACCAGGAAATGGTTTACTATTCCCCGCAGTAATTACAAAATCTCCGATGTTCAATTATGTCGCTTTCAGCAGATGCTGATTAAGGACGTTGTAAATTATTTATTAATTCCCGAAAATTACCGTTTTCAAGCTAGGTGAAATATTGAGCATTAAGAAGCACCATCAGTGAAAACTCAGTTAATACAGGAAATACGTCCTCAGAAATTAGGCAGGGGAATTATAACACTGTAACTCTTTTGATTACCGCTTGTCCCACGGTGAGATTACGAACCTATTTTGTTAAATACAATAGAGAGAGATATCCTATATAACCTTTGCTCTTCTTCTTCAAGTATTGTGTGAGGCAACATTGGCTAAATGTCTTGCTCAAGTATACAACCAACTAACCAAAATCATACCCCTCTTTCAGCTAATGGCATCACGAAATCAGTCGAACACGCAATCAGTCGAAATCAACTTTTTTGTGGGTTCGTTACTCTGGACCGTTTATGTATAGGAGTATGTATATGTATCGGTCGCGTTAACCATTTGGCTACACGACCGTACAGTGAAAATCAACTGACCGGACTATATTTTAAACAACTCACGAATCCCATATACATTGTAGTCGGAATACCTTGCTTACAAATTCTTAATGCCTTTTTAAAGAATGCACCCGATTAAGCTAGCATCATTTTCCATCACACAACCGCATATTTCCTTTGATGTTAGCGTTGGGAATTGACCAGACTATATTTTAAAAAATCTACGAATTCGATATACTTACGTAGTGGTCGTGGTGGTAGCGTTCTCATCTCGACCCTCTGCGATGTTTCGAAGCTGCCACACGTCCTTGGTCAGCAAGTCGACCAACGAGAATTGCGAAGGATCAGCATTGGCACGACGCAACTGGTCAAGAAAGCTCATTGTTGTTGTGGGAGCCTGAGTGGTCGTGGTGGTAGTTGTCGTCGTTGGTGGAGAGGTGGCCGGGATCTCCGACAGAGGGCGTGCTGGAGCTGTGAAAATAGGATTTCTATGTAGAGGTATCAAATAGTAAAATCGAGTTGCCGAGTGATTAACGCGACTGATACATATGCTGATGTTTATATTGAAAAACGGTTTTAGTGACGAGCCCATCATAAGGTTACCAGTGTAAAAAATATTTTAAAAAAGGATGTAAATAGATTATTGTATCAGCTCATTCGGTTAAAGACCTAGAGGAGGCTTAAGTGAATCTATGTTCAGCCCAACGGTGATCGCGAGGTAATTTGACGATTGTACACGTTCTTATGTAAGGTTTATTCACGGAGATAAAATTTGAATATCTTATTCAAACATCAATTCAAATGAAACCGACATTAATACCAACGGCCTATAAAGCATACTAAAATATATCGTCTTAAGGATTAGATTGATTGTGTAAATGGTAAAAAATTACTGTGTAACTGGTTAAAATTTACTTTCTGAGTAAAATCTACATTGATGCCCACAGTCTATCCAGCATAATAAAATATATCGACTTAAGCATTAGGTTGATTGTGTAAATTTTTTAAAAAATTTACTTTCTGAGTGGTAGCATTGGCGTCCATTCTCCACTACGTGATAACAGCACCCTCTTCCGACACATTCGTTCTGTGATAACCCGAATCCACATCGCCGCAAGCTGGCGCTAGGGATCTGGCAACGAGGCGTAGGGCAGGAACCGGTAAGAACTGTGGATGAATCAGGTTAGTTTTGATTTCGTTATTGCTAAACATGGTATCCAAACATGAAACATATTTCATTAAGCTACTTCCCTCTTACATGAGGCTAAAGGTTATACTACAGGAGGAAAATATTTTTAATTGGGGCTAAGTTTCGAACGAGTTCATCACCGAGACAATTTATGGATACATTTTCGGCCACACAGTATGTTCTTCAGGACAGAAATATGGGACTGTGGGCATTTATACTAATAGATAAACCACCCCTAACGGTATTGGGTTTAAGGAAGAAATTTTACTGGACCTGTATTTTGTTTAAACCTTTTATTATTTATCATTGGCTGTAAGTGTGGTAGAATTAGCAGGACAGTTAAATGTTTAAGCTGTATATCAGAATAGGCCTTGATGTAAAAGCTAAATTATCTAATTTAATAATCAACAATTTTACAAAGCAGTCATCAACATTTTTAATTCGGCGTAAAGATCTTATACTCACCGGCTGGGTGATAACACCTCCGTGACGTCACGGGATCGTTGACGTCATAGCAGCAACCGACATTGACGCATGACAGCTCATCCGGCAAATTTCCGCATGACGTACGGTACGGACGCACGACGGAAGTGCAACGGAACAAACATCCGGTAAATTCTGGATTGGAAATGACAATCGTTAATGGTGACGTAATAAAGAAATAAAAATGAAATGATTCTGTGGTTAAACGGTTAATGCCGATATATTTACCAACTATATAAAATAAAACACAGTATAAGTGACAAACCATCTGTTCGAAAACCAAAACCCGGTAAAAAATGGAACTGTTTTGTGACCGAATGGTTGATGTAATTGATTTACATTGTCATGTCTCCTTTAAAACGGTATTAGTGACAAGCCTATCATGGGTAAAATAAAAATATATGTTTTAAAATTAACGGGTAAAAAATAATTGTTTTTGATTTATTGGGTTAAAACATATAAAATGTAGAATTTGATTTTTAAGCTAAGTTTGCCTTTTGACTTTTTAGGATTAGTTAATTTTTTGATTTTTTAGGCTAAGTTCATAAAAGTCGCTGTAAAATATTTAAAATTAGCCCTGAAATTTATTTTAAACAAACTAAGTTGTCAAAATCATTCACTTGTAATGTTGCTTATAGTTGCCACGTTTTTTTATTCAACACAATCCATCTTTGTTTGGTCATTAACAAACAATGGACTACTTATTCATCATAATATGACACAACAACGACCATTATCAACAAATACAAAATAACAATGAAAAGTAATTGCAACAATGAATGTGACGTCATAACATCGCGTCATAACATTTGGTGGGAATGTTATCGTCATACGAAAGTGTTTATGACGTTGTTTATGTTATTGTTACGACATAGAAGGGTGACAGTCGTGGGAAAATAAGGACTACAAGTAAGTGTGGTTTGTTTATAGTTGACTACAGACAGTTTACCCGATTAATTTTTTTTACCCATGATAGGAAAGGGTTATATATTATAACGGTTTATGAAACTACCGTGTTTATTATTAGGCCACACAACTATATAGAAAAAATTTGAATTTTTTTGAAAATTTGAAAATTTTGAATTTCTACTCCAAAAAATTTCTCAATTTTAATAATTTCAACTTACGGACAGCGGCATTGGTTTTTACGAACGCTTGCTGGGAAACCACCGCGGGAACTCCCCTTGAACTGTCTCCGATCGAACCTTCCCCGTCAGCGCTAACAGCAGTGCGGTGAAAGCACCATGGTACTCCTAATACGTCAGTATTCCAGCAGCAACCTAAATGAATGTTTAATGAATAGGTTGGACCGGATAAATATTGTTATCGAGGAAATAAACGGTAAAATCTGATGTCGTTTTCGATGGTTTATTATCCCAGGTTTTAATCTATTTAATTACACTGTTTTGATCGGGGCTTGCTCAGATGTACAACTTACGCCTACATTCTAGTTGCTAGAGCCGACTCATTAGATACCACTTGGTTGAAGTAATATAAAGTGGCTTGCTCCGGTGCACAGTAATACACCTTATGCACACAGTCAAGGTGCTGGAGCTATTACAGTGTGTGGATAATCAGACATAACTTTTTATATGATCAACTCATTACACACCACTGGTTTGTTGCAAAGTAAAGTGGCTTGCTTAGGTGCACAGTAATCCACCTCACGCACATTGTCAAGTTGATGTAGTTCAGGCAAGAATATTCATTTGGAAAACTTATAATACTAAAAGTTACCACTGGCTTGGAGAAATAAAAAGTAGCGTGCTTAGGTACACAATAATACACCCCATGCCCACAGTGGAGCTGCTAGAGCTATTACAATGGTGGGATAATCTGACATGACTATTAATTTGGGAGATTCGTTAGATACCACTGGGTTGAAGCAACAAAACGTGTCTTTAAGCATGATAATTCGGTACCTAATTGAGTGCAAGCTGATGGTTGTATGCCTGGATATCCGCAATCTGTTCTGGCGCTTTGAGGCAAGCATACCTGGCTCTCCGCAAATGATACTGTGGAAACAAAAACATGAGGCACAGAAGTCTTTTTTGATAAGATCAAGTCATTACGTGCTTGATATACTATTTTGTCAAATCGCCCATACTTCAATTCACTTTGGAAAGAAATCTAAATCAAATTAAAACAGAAACGAAATCTAATCCCGAAATAACCATCAAGGTCTAATAAAATACAGACAAAGTAATAATTTTCATCTTTTTGGAGCCGTTTCTAAAATCGCCTACTCTGGTTTTAAGTTTTTTTTTAATAAGACTGTTGTAAAACTCCATACATTATGCTTCGAAGTCCTCTAGTTAAAGGCATAGTAAATCAGACACCATTTTAAGTCAACTTACCGAATAAAAACACCCCGATCAAACACGACAGAAGCTTCATATTTTTAGCGGTGTCTGGTAAAAGATAAACTGTTAAAAATTGATCGTTGCTGCATGGAATAAAAAAAGGGAATATAAAAGGAATTTGGGTTAATTGTAAAACGCGACCAATACCAACTATACAAATACATGCTTAAAGTCGAGCACATTAGTGGTTCGAACCTTAGTGCAGTAGCAAAAAAACAAAAAAAACTGTAAAGTGCGACCGGGTCTAAAAGGTTTAAAACACACCTAATCCTGTGTTACTTAAAGGTTAAAGCTGTACAACATGTACAGTGTCGTAATGGTGAATTTTGGTTATGGCACATAATCAATTATTATCTTGGCTGGCATGCCAGCGATTTCCGGTATAGATTGGTCACAAGAAAATTAGCTAAATCACGCTGTTTTTAAGGAAGTGACATCATTTTATTGCCGCACAGCATTTTTATAACTTAAAATGCTCTATGAATGCCTAAACGATTTCGTTGAAACAAAAACCAGCCGTATTTATTTTTTTAGAGCTTTTTTTCTAAAAATACCTTAATTTATGCATTGAAACTCAAAACGTATACATACGACAATCAAGAATTACAAAAATGTACTAAAAAGTAAAAGGAAATAAACAAAAAAATAATTTAGTAAAAAATCTTAACTTTTTCTTACCTTGATTTTCTCGTTATCCACTGTGACGTGATAGTAGCAGCTGTTACCAATATGGCCTACTAACTAATACCTGTTTAATAACTTTGATTAACATAAATCGATAAATAAAGTAATATTAAACTGGGTATAAAAATAAAACAAACGTGCATTTTGGTCAAATATTAATGTTTATTATTTTTGTAATATAGGGAAAATAAAAAATTATAAACTTGCAATTTCTTAAAATATAGAAATTATTTTGGATCACTTTATAACTTAAAAGAATAAGACATCTTTAACATGCAGTCCATGGTTTGTAATGGCATTTTATCAATGGTAGTTTAGTCAGCATATTGTTTGAATGTCTTTTAACTTAGACTGCGAAAATAATTAATCGCATCTTAATTTTATTAAGCATAGTCTATTTAATTTGCTCATTTAAAACAATAATCAAAGGAAAACACACAATTTAGCACAATATTAGAGGAAAACTGTAAAAACAACAGTCTTATATCCTTATAGCATATTATGTAAAACTAGTATTTAAACAATTAAAAAAAATATATGGTTGCGTCCGCAAAATTAAATTTGTTGATTTAATTCACACTTGGCGTGATTAAAACGTCCCTCCGACTTCTAACCTTTCGCGATTATCCCTTTAAATTCGAATCAATTCTGTCCAAATTGTCGCGTAATAATCGACTTCCTTCGGCTGATAATGAGATTGCTAATGATCGAGTTGCATCTGTCCTGCGAGGCGTGTGTGTGACCTCACAGTGGTGATCGTGACGTTGCATCGGGCCAAGTAGTGCCCGCAGCAATGAAAGTGGCACCACCGGTAGTGGCTGACACGCGTTTCACCATAACATTTTATGATAAAATCCACCCTAATCGTACACAATGCAATTCACCCGAGACATATACAAACTTCACGTTTTTCTACTTTTTTACCATTTCAGGGCACTGCACCGTTTAACTATAGTTTCGTTGCTTTTTTCGCGTTTTATGCATAAGTCAACCGGTGCAAACATGACTTGCAATCGACAGTTTGTTTTACTTACACAGTTATCCAACCTTTCCACTGACCCCCCTCCACGTATACCCAATGCCGCAATTACTTTGATTACAAAACGTCATAATGGCGAATTGTCTTTTCCCGCATTCCGGGCAATCTACACATAAAGCCGGTATCTGCAGTATTGATTGCGCTTTACTAAACTTCTTTCTTAACATTTCTATTCATAATCTTTTTTCATAAGATATTAATATTTTTAGTATATTGTACATATTATTCCAAATATTTCATTTAGTTAATATGTTGTATCCTTATGTGTTATAATATTATATGATGTTAATTTGTATTGACTTAATTTAACTACTGTAGTTTTGCCGTTTATTCTTTTTTTAATGAATAATCATTTTCAGATTAATTATTTTAACGTGAAAGCCACAATTCAATTAAAATGAACTTTCCGGTCGAGTACACTGTACAATAAATGCATCAACTCAACGACCAGTTCACAACACATTTCCCCGAGACAGCTAGTCCATCAGCAACTGTACTACCGGTCACACGACCATAAACACTTCCCGCACTAACCTTTACCGTGTATTGGACGGCTGTAAAAATCTTGTAAACCCATTTACGGAACGCTCTAGCCTTTTCAAGTGTAAATTGTGCTAAAACTGATAATATTATAACCTTGGTATATTAGTTACAATAAATTAACTGATAATTGGTACAAGCAAATAAAAACGTAAATACAGTTTTACAATTTCTACCCTTAAAAAAATTAAGCCTTATTTTCGCTTAAATTATAAGTAAATCATAATTATTACGCAACAATCAAAAACTTTTAAGAACAATAATAATAAATGCAATATGCTAAGCTGAGACGATTTATACTTTCTATAAACTGACAGTAACATTTTCTACATTAAAACACTATTAAATTATTAGTGAAACACATTAAATAATCCTATATTATCAAATTATTCTACATTATCAATTTATTCTACATTATCAATTTATTCTACATTATCAATTTATCCTACATTATCAATTTATCCTACATTATTAAACTGTTAAATTAGTAGTAGAATACGTTGAATTACAAACATAATTGTTTTTAACACTTAGATGGACGAAATAAACTTAAAAACAAATGCAGAAAAGATTATTTTAAATCGATTTTCCACTTACTAGCAAGCAACTGGTCTGTTTCACTTTGAAATAAAATACCGCGTTCTGTTGGCTCATATATAAACGTTGGTTAGTTGCGCCTTTTTCTATTTTTTCTGCGAAACATTTAGAACACGCTTTATCGTGTGAATGCGCCGTGCAAATAAATACTTGCTACCAGTTTCTGCAGAAATGTATAATTCTGGACGAAAATTATGTCTTGTTTTCGAAGGAACTTAAAAACAACAACAAAAACAAATAAACCGTACTTTGCCTACATATCTATTGTTACTTATAGGCCTAAGCAATTTACATTAAAGTTTACATTAAAAGTCCGTTTTCTTATGCCATTTTACGTGGCATAAGAAAACAGAACTATCTAAGCAAAATCCTATATATTTATTATGTCATTTATTTAAACTTAAAATAATTCTTTAAAATTAAAGATAAAAATCCATTAAATACCCACAGGTTAAATTAACCGACCTAATATTGATTATCATCCAAATAATCGGATTTGAAATTCAACCTGTCAATTTTTCGTAATCGCTTTCAGTTCTTGGGATAATATATTTCGGGGAACTTTCATGCTCATAACACACCTATTATTTGTGACGCGTCGGTTTGAGGTTAAGTGTTTCTGAAAACCTTGTTAGAAAACAAACCACTGTCGATATTTTTACGGATTGTCGAAAGCAATTTTTCTCAACAATTTTTTGTTAAAGCCAAATTCAAAACTTAAAAGTATGCCGTAGCGTTTAAACCACAACACGAAAGTCGTGGTTTAAGATCCAAGTCCAAACTAAACGCTTGGATATCAGCATATAACATATATTATATGCTGGTAGAAAATTTAACTTGAATTAAATGGGTTTTGACAATGCGCCGGTGACCTAATGTAACGCGGGAGTTTCCATTCGAAATGCCAGGTAACTGTTGTGTACAATTTACATAACAATTTGCATAACTCATGCCTTCCGCACGCTGTATATTGACACACTTTATACTTCTTAATCCGACCCGTAAAGTGATAGTAATGACAAGTTTGCATGAAAATTATTGTGCATTCGGTATGAAATTATTGTACACCAACAGCCTTTATGCGAAGACGCAAAAAACTCTTAGCAAAAAGGCTTAGGGTTTGTCAGAGTAATCCAAACTAAATCTCTTTGGTATAATGCCGTGCGCTTACAAAGCCTATGATCCATTGACATAGTATGATTTATTATTTGCTTTTTTATATTTACGTTGAGGTAGTACAGCGGTATTAGAAGTAAAAAATCGAAAAAAAACGGAGTCGTTAAAAACATGTTAGTGTAAAAAATAGAAAAAATGTTCAGAATCGACACACCAATATTTGTTGTCCCCTTAGGTAAAGTCGGATAAGGTAACTTGCGGGAAATAGGAATGTTGAATAACCACGGAAAGTCGGGTAAAAGCCACACCAGCGGGTGTACAAAATGTAACTTGAGATCACGATTGCCCGAACTGTGGTTTTCGTAAACTGCCTTACAAAACTCATTTCATATGTCAAACCACATAACGTTCAACCAGCATATACTCTAAGGTGTTTTATATTTCCCCCGGCATTTTATAAGGGAAGCTATACTTTATTGAAAAAACGAATTAGTATTTTTTTAAGCAGTAAATTTTAGGATATTTAAGCTGTGCGGGAAGGACGCTTCAAAATGCAAAATTTGGTGACTTTTCTCCTTCGCAAAATTAGAGTAAACACAATCTAAACCAATTGTTTGTTTGTGTTTACAAATCATTAACTGCGTTTTCCTACGTATACGGACATATCGAGAAGATTCATCACTTTTGCACACCAATACATAGAGATACTGCAAAAACTTTATTTCTGTTCTTATATTTGTGTTGATATTTAAGCAATTAACAGTAAAAGTTCTAAATAAAATTCATTTTATATTTTGTTACCGTTTTATCGAAGTATAATTGGATCACACCGGAATAAAAAAAAGGTCAAATTTGATTTAGTCAGTTTAGAAATCTTTTACAACTTGTTTGAAATCCAATTGAAGACTGGATGAACGGACACGGGGTAATATAAGGCCACATCAAAGCATCTACTATTAACATGATAGTTTAATAAGTTCGGACCGATCTCATTACTTGACATAAACCGTATAAGCTTTGTAGGTGAAACGCCCCAGGAACTGGTTTTCTTATAGATTCGTTTTAATTTTAACACATTAGTATTTGTGACGGTTTCCTGTTAAAAAAATACAAAGTGTCTCCAGTTTATTTGGATTTGTATGGAAAACACTATTTGCGAACTGAGATTTTTTATCTTTTTAGCCTTAATCGGGATTCAAACTTGATATCCTTGGTTCTTTAACGCGTAGTAGATTTTAACACTTTAACGTGGGTTCTTTAACCCGTATTCGTTTATTCCCTCAAATTAACCCGGGATCTCAAATTTACATCCAGGTCTTGCAATCACGCCATGTTTGTTTGCCGATTCTCATTTCGGCACGACGTAAACCTATCGCGTATTATCGATTACAACGATCTTTAATTCACGTTTTTCCTTAACGTTACTTTAGGGTTATCAGCATGGTGTTCTACCGTGCGATCTCTGCCTAATATTAAAATCTTTCTCAGGCGCTCATCGCGATCGTGCAACGCGCGATAGCTCAATTGTTCACGATCCCTACCCGACGTGATAGAAATGGTGTTTGTGACGTCACAATGGCAGAAAGGATTCATACATGGTGCTACCGGGCGAGGTTTATTTTTAGCCAATATCCGTTTTCCGTGTAGGTGATTTTTACTTGGAAACACTGTCTCATATTCGATGTGGAAACACTTGTATTTAAATTACTATTTCTTTTGGCAATATACAGATTTTATCCGTAATTCTAAAATTGCAACTGGGACGATTTTACGAAAGCCTTTGATGATGCAAATTGTACCAAAAAATTCGCTAACGGTAATTGGCCAATCTATTGTACACGTCACAGACGTCGTAAAACAATACCGCGATCTGCAATGTGACGTAACAAAGGAATTTAATTCCTTGTGACCGACGTTTGACCATAGGTCGAATTAACAGGCAGCGACCCGCATACAATTTCCCTGAGGGCAAACTGCAACCGCCGACCGGTGTTTGTTGCAAAACTGCCACCGAGGGCCGTAAATACCTTTCCCTGTTAAAAATATTCTTCTTTTCGCAAGTATGGCGCTATGGTTTTCGTATTAGTTGATATACAAATGTTCAATAAGATTAGAGACACTATCTACCAAATAAAACTATGGTGTTTTTTTATATTTTTTAATTAAATTTGTTTCCATATTTAACTTGACTGTGTGTTCAATAAAAACTTTGATTTTGTTTGTATTTCAACGTAATTATTATTGTATTGTAAACTGACTAAATGTTTATTTAATAAAAACTTAAAAATGTGTTTACTTTTTTATATCTTACTTCAGAGTGCACCTGCCTTTGGCCGCAATATTTTTTTAAACCTTCTTCAAATCGGGACGTCATTGTTATGGCCACGCACACATAACCCCCAACAAAAAGGTTAAAAATATGAGTGTTAACGTCCTTTTAAGTGTGAGTTAATAACGCTCAAAAATTTAAAGCTTTGCCGCAATGGACCATATAAACCGTTTTCATCTCGTAACAACTTTACACTTAAGTCAGCAACGCCAATATGTATAACCGAGAATGGTAAAAACGGCTTAAAATAAAATGGTATGGTATTGGCGCAAGAATATTATTCCCCAAACCGTTGTTTGGGTATTTTGATCCTAACAATACAAAATAAAATAATGTTTTTACCTTATTTCAAAATATTGACATAATCGTTGCCCTTATGG
>CH002967.1:435894-470853 GCA_000149265.1 Ciona savignyi
TTGGCTGGTAACTTAATTCAAAAATTGCCCAATTTACTTGTTAACCAATACAACCTATTAGATCGTCACCCGTAATCATGTAAAGAATTCCTAGATTTCGGGTATGAAATGATTTATGGACGATTTAAACTGTACATTATTTCGACACAATGTCACGCATACGATTGGCTATACTAACAAACATTCTAGAAGATAAACAAATTCAGTTGTGTCGTCATAAAGACTGTTTGTAAGCAGCTCTAGAACATGTAATCTGTTTGTCACAATTAACTCTGTTTCTCAAAACAAAACGACTCGACGAGTGTACAGCTGATAACTGGGAAAACAAAAAGGTAAGCAGTGTAGTTTATATTGAAGCAATTAATTAAAGCAAATAATGTAAAAAATAACAAAAATTGTTTAAAATATCTGAAAAAAATCCCGAGTTCATTATACAGATAAAAAATATTTATTAAATCAAATTAAAAAAAGTTGGGCCTGTCCGGGATTTGAACCCGGGACCTCTCGCACCCAAAGCGAGAATCATGCCCCTAGACCAACAGGCCACGACTATTAATAGAGCGAAACCTACTATAGTATGGGAGTCGCGCTTTCTCTTAAGACCTAAGAATCGCTTTGTAAATTGAGTGGTACTTTACAGCGTTTATTATATATGTGGGTTTTTAAAGTGTGTGTTTAACTACCAACTAGCATGTTTTCGTGTAATATTTTAACATGGCACGAAAACGTTATACTTTTAACCCATGTCATTTCCTTAGCCATGTTTTACAGCCACACATTTGTTCAAATAATTACGCTGTTCCTTAACAATGCACTTTATATTACTATTATTAGATTTCCGAATAGTGACAATGGAAATTGGACGTCACATATTGCTTGCGGGCAGTACACTTTACCAGTCAGATTCTGGCTTGTTTAACAAGTGAGGCATTTGTGACGTGACAATAACACTTCCGTCACTAATTTTTCAATGTAAACACTCTCAAAATAACCTGGAAATGCTAGGGGTCTAGCAACGGGTTTTTATCGTAAGTTGTTTTATTGTAGTAGATAACTAGGCATATTTCTCTGTGCGCCTATCCAAACATATAAAGCTTTTTTACTAAATAATTAAAAGATGGCCCAGTAACGGATATTTCTTACGTTGTTTTATCGTGGTAACTGACGTGGCGTGGTTTTTGCGCATTTCCAAACCTATTTGGCCCCTTTTACTGATTAATTAAAACACAAAGGGCTGACGTGTTTTACTTTAACCTGATTTTTCTAATTCAATATGTAAATACGTTCTACTGTTTAAATGAAATGGTCAAATTTTACTCTTAGTAATGAACAATTCTTCAAGAAACATTCATTTATTAAAAGTTTTTATTTTCAGTAGCTTGATAATTTTGGCGTTGTTTTGTTCTCTTGTGACGTAATATTCGTGTCTGTTTTTGTTAATGAAAGTTGCCCATATACGGCATATTACGTCATAGGGACACGAGGAATTCTCAGTTACAATTATATTCAGCGTTTACAGCTGTATTCTGGCAGCTATGGTTCGATATTACGTTTGCTGCATTAAGCTTATCGTGTTTTTTTTATCCCAAAAACGTAAGACGATTAAAAAAAACGACCACAATAAATTTTAGAACTAAAACTGGTAGAAATAATACTACAATACAGCATAACAAGTAAAAAAGGCTCAAACCGAAGGTTTTAGAAACGAAGATGCAAAATGTTATGTTTTTTCATTGCTTACCGCTGCCAGTGACCAATCATGTCTTATTCTTTGAAATGAAGCAAGAGAAGTTATACGAATATGAACTGGTTACTTCATCAGTGCAGAATAACACGGCTACCGGAGAGCATTGCCGTATTCGAAAGGTCAGTAATTGGCACGACTTATTTTGACTGCTATTTGTGCCACGACAAAACATGTTCGAACACACTTATCCAAATTGGGAATTGTCCTGTTAGCTATATCTCTATTTAGAAGCGTATGACGTGTACAAAAATCATGTACATTTCGGTCGAATGACTTAATATGTTACTTTTATTTTCCAAAATAAGTTCTACGAAACATTATAATACTTTTTAAAATATTACATTATTGTCCTTGATGGTAATAGATAACTCGTCGAAACAGTTCTATACGAAACTAATCCACTGAATAATGAACTAGAACGTTTTTCTAGCGGCAGTTTCAATTTCATTTTCTTTATGTTTTCTTTTTTGCACATAGCTTTCTTTATAGTAAAAAAGCAGTATCGTGGCAATTTGGACAGGACATTGCCTGAATACAGCGGATTAATGGGTCTACTAAATTGAAGGGTCGTGTGAATCATACAAAACATATTGAACTAGCTCCGGAAACCCGACGGTGGGGGCGAGGTGATCTGACGATGGCCCGTGTAATAACCCCTTTGGTTTTCCCATTCACGTGGATAAACATGAATATCCCATCCTATCCTCCTAATATATCCTATTTGCGAGAATTAAAGTACAGCCATTATACAATTCCTTATTCGGCATGAAAAATTATTGATGTTATATATTACAATCTAGTTTCTAGATTCATAGAAACCATCACGATTTTTAATGTGGCTAGAATTGTTTAAACATACGTATGTCTATGACTACACAATGCAAATCGGCTCCTAGAACCGATTTTCGAATTTGCATATAAACAGTCTCGAACAAAACACGCTGTCGCCTTTGTGATTGGTCTGTTCACGAGATTGATAATCGGTATTGTGACACCGTGATCTGGGCAGGTGATGACGGTTCGTGATAATTGTTTTATAGACATTTCTGTGACGTAACAATGTGAAACGCCATAGAACTACTGGACAACGGGAATTTTCGGCAAATAATTTTGTACGAATTAGAATGATGTAGGGTTTAGAAATAAATAGTTATAGGGGTTATATTTAAAACGAAAATTCCCTAGCTTGCAAAGTACCAATTAGGATAGGATACGATATTCATGTTTATCCCCGTGAATGGGAAAACCAAGCGGGTTAACACATGGGCAATCGTCAGATCACCTCGCGTCCATCGTCGGGTTACCGAAGCTATTGCAGTGTGTTGTATATGATACACACGTTCTTTTGAATTTGGTAGAACCCTTATTCCGCTGGGTTTAGCCAATGTCCGTAAAGTGTCTTGCCCAAGGACACAACCAACTTACTAGCGACCAGTTTCGCACCTGCAACCTTTCGATTGAAAGGCGACGCACTTAACCGCTAGACCACCGGCCGGATTATTGGTGGCTAAATGATTAATGCGACCGATTTGCATACAGCATATGTGGCCGACTGGCTGGCGCGACCAATTCATAGACAGTATGTGTAGTCGAAGGTAAGCGCTACCGATTAATATATCCAGTATGCGTAGACAAATGGTTAAGAAGACCATTACATATTTACAGCATGTGTGCGATTGGTTAACGCCGCCGATGCACCTACAACATATTTAGCCAAAAGATTAGCACGACCAATACATATACAGCACGTGTGGCCGATTGGTTAATGCGACCGATTCACACACACATTCTTACACAGTACGCAATTTACATACCAACGCATTGGCCAGGGCGTTTTCGAAACTTGGACTGGTAATTATAATTGCTGTATATTACAGTTCACAAAGTGTGTCAGAGTGGTTCGCCAGGTTATACGGTTACCATCGCTTACCATTGCTACACAGGAATTACTAAATGTGAGACGATCCAGTTTCCGCTCGTGTTATATTGGCTCGGGACTGGTTTAAACCCTCTTTTCTATAATTACAAGCATATGTTTAAATCTAATTTTATTTAATAAAATTATATACGGAATTGGTAATAAAGCATGTTCAGTTAAACACTAAATGTAATTTAAATAGAAAACGTTTTTAATTTAATAGCTCAACGAAATGTTGATTATCCAAGTTACTCTTTAGCGCCCCTTGCCGAATTGTTTTTTTATAAAGCCAAATTTTTGAATTTTTTTAGATATTGCAATATTTATATTGTAATCCCTTACAACCCTTTATTATATATTGGTTTAATATTTTCCCTCGTTTACTCACTAAAAAGCTTGTAGCCTTAAAACAAGATGTGTTTTCCAATACATTTTGTTCAAGACCATCTCTCAACCATAGTGAATTATATTGTCTCTTATTCCGACTGAATTGCTTTGTGTGTAAATCTCATTATCCTACCGGTTAGTCTGGTGGTTTAGTGCGACGCCTTTTAACCGAAAGGTTTCTGGTTCGAAACTAGTCGCTAGCTAATCGACTGCGTCCATGGGCAAGGCACTTAACGGACATTGCCTGAACCCAGCGGATTAATGGGTTGTACTTAATGGGTGATAAATGGGTTGTAATTAAAGGAACGTGTTTATCAAACACAACATTCTACAGTAGCTCTGGTAATATCCTAACCTATCCGGTCTGAGGGGTTCAGATTAAAAACTGGTTGCTAATTAGTTGGATTTGTCCTTGAAAATGTACTTGGCGGACATTTTGCGAATCTGGTGGAGTGATGGGTTGTACTAAATTAAATGGTGGGTGGGAAGTGATTTAAAGATTGCCCGTACAACCCGTTACGTTTTCTAATTACTTTTGTTATTAAATTTTGAAAACATTTATTCATTCAAAATGTAGTATCGTGAGCCAGCTTATTAGCTGAGACAAATTAACTCTCCTACTAGTAAACTTGTGTGTGGACCCGTTAAATACGAAATGTCCCAAGATATTTATTTCTATCTATAGCGCCGCTTAACGGACTATTTTTAAGTTCTCGTGATCAGCTGACTTTGTTTTTATTTTACAATACAATTTAAAAGAAACAGAGTTTTAAAAAATACATATAGTTTATTGTTTAAAATAAGTTAAATACTCAAAAAAATAGGAAGTGAAATATTATTGCAATCGTAGCCTACGTAGTTAGGTTGCTAGTTGTATAAAATGACTGACAGATACGGTGGGTTTAGTTTTTTTCTAATTTATGAATGCTAACTACATTGTTTCTTATATTTTTGTTGTAAAATGTTATTTACTGTGGAATTCAATTTATTTCTATTTCTAATAATTACACATATTTGTGAAAATTAAATAACATAATGCAAATTCAATCTATACCAAATAATAGTATACATTTTAGGAATTTTATTAGGAAAAAAACAGTGCAACGTTAGTGATTAAATTCAATGATAAGTAGTAAAACTGAAATGAGGAAAACTACACAATAGAATAAAGATTATGGGGGTTAGTTTGGGTTTGACAGAGTTAGGGACGGGTGCCTCTAAATAGGCCAGTATGGAAAGTACGGCAGCTGCACACTCGAGTTTTTTTTTCTCTGCGTCTTTGCACACTTGGGTAATTTCACACAAGCTCGTGAGCTGGCAGTATAAACATGGTATAATTTCCAATAAACTTGGAAACCTACCTCTGGACCTCGGGTAATTTACTTTTCGTACATTTTTTGTTACGTAGATAGATATGTTAGCTGACAGACACGAAAGATTGAGGATAGAATAATATGTTTTTTAAGATTTTGGTAAAACAGTTATGAAAAGGAGATTGTGTGCACACTTGAAGTGTGCATTCTTGGACGTTTGCACACTGCACACTTAAATATTTGGCGCGTACACACTCGAGATCTCGGCGAAAATTGACATACTTTCCATACGGGTAAATAGGGTGACTCTAAATACACACTGCCCACACTGCCCAGTAAGGAAAGTATGTCAGCTGCACACTCGAGTTTTTTTCCCTGCGTCTTCGCACACTCGTAAACCTACCTCTGGACCTCGGGTAATTTACTGTAAACCTACCTCTGAACCTCGGGTAATTTACTTTCAGTACATTTTTTGTTATGTAGGCGACCCTATGTTACGTAGATAGATATATTAGCTGATGGACACGATAGATTTAGGATAGAATAATATGTTTGTTTAAGATTTTGGTAAAACAGTAATTAAATGGAGATTGTGTGCACACTTGAAGTGTGCACTTTTGGACGTTTGCACACTGCACACTTAAATATTTGGCGCGTGCACACTCGAGATCTCGGAGAAAATTGACATCCTTTCCATTCGGGCACACTGCCCACACTGGGTATTTAGAGGAACCGCTCTTAATACACCCAGTGTGGGCACACTTGAAACCCTAACTCTGGAACACTGACCACACTGGTTATTTAGAGGAATTGTTAGGGAACGGTATGATTACTACAGGAGCGCTTGGATCGCTTGGAGAGTTGTGGACAGGGCTAAAATTATTTTTCCTACATTAGTGTGCAATTTCCCTTGTTACCTCCTATAGTGTTGTCAGAAAAAAATGCCAAGAAGTTTTATTTATTTGTCCAATCGAATTAACTGTATTAATCTATTCTATACCATTTTCAAGTATAATCTTACCTGAAAAAAATAATTGTGAGCAACACCATCTAATTAAAGCTCATCACAGACTTCCTGTTCAAATTCCTGGTCATAGGAAGTGCTGGAGTCGGTAAATCTTGCATTCTTCACCAACTGCTGCAACATAAATGTAAGTTTTTTCAATTTTTTGTTTCTTTAACTTCAATAAGTTTCTTTGGTTAAATACAAAATGGGACACAAAAAGTCTTTAAAGTATAGCACTAAGGGGTTGGGACTAAAGAGATGGGATAAATGATAGGGTTAGGGGTAAAGTTATGTTACTTTTTTTGTATTGCCCGGTTATTTTAATCCAAGTTTCTATAGTTTAAAATTAAAAATATTATTTACAATATTCTGTCCGTGCCAATGAATTTAAGTATCAAGCTTAGTATAAACGTTATCCCCAAAAATTTATTAAACAAAATTACACAAAGAAGAAACCATATTGGCCTGTAATGCAAAGTGGTTTAAAAAACTTTCCCCAAAATCCAGTGGTTTTCAATCGGTTAGGAGATTCTGCAGGAAACCTGGTTGTTTTTATTAAAAAAATAAATACAATGGGTAATAATTAAAAACAATTAACTGAATGAGGTTTGGATAAAAGTCAATGACTTAAGTGTTTAACAAAAGTCATTGAATCATATCTTTTTCATGCAACACACCCTTGTCCGGCCGGTTAGTCTTGCGGTTAATTGCGTCGCCGAAGGTGGGAGCGAGGTGATCTAACGATTGCCCGTGTGTTAACCCCTTGGTTTTCCCCTTTATTGGGATCAACATGAATATCCTATCTTACAATACACGAATAAGTGTTGGGTGGAATTCAGTGGCCTAAGTCATTGAATCTTATCTTTCAATATCTTTTTTTATTAAAAGAATAAATACAATAATTATGAAACTAAGTAAAACTAATAACAAAATAAACGTGACGGAAGTCAGTGGCCGAAGTGTCTGACGATGGCCCGTGTTTAATCCCCTTGGTTTCCCCATTTACGGGAATGAACATGAATATTATATCCTTTTTAATGCACCTCCCCCCATGCAGTTAACGATGAATCCACTCACACCATCGGAGTAGAATTCGGAACCAGGATTGTTCACGTTGGTGGAAAGTCGATTAAACTGCAAATTTGGGACACCGCGGGCCAGGAGAGATTCAGGTATCAAAACGATTCATTCATTCATTAATATGGGCGGGTCCGCAGTAGCTCCGGGACCATGAATTTAGGGCATGATACATTACATTAGCATGGGCGGGTCCGCAGTAGCTCCGGGACCATGAATTTAGGGCATGATACATTACATTAGCATGGGCGGGTCCGCAGTAGCTCCGGGACCAGGAATTTAGGCCATAGAGGGCCCATTACCCCAGCTAACATGGATCCGTCAAAAACGTATTATAAACGTATCAAAACGATGCATATTAACTCAATTCTATTGTAACAACACCTACTAATAACTAATTCAATTTTGTTTTTTCTGAGTACAATATGGTGAATGTTCCAACTTCACCAATCTCCACAACATTTCATTTAATATCCGCACCAACTGGACTCTTCTATTACTGCTGCCTATCTACTGTAATAACTACTTAACTATGTACCTGATAATGTGGTACCGTTGGAATTGTGTTAATAACATTTTATGCTACTCTGTTTTTTTTCTATTTGTTGTTATGTACAAAACTATATAAATAATGGTGTTAATTGTTTCAACATACATCCTTAAATTTTTTTTATCTTGAGTTGAGTTTCAGTTTTCATTTTTGCAAAAAGCATAAAATTTATCTTTTTTATTCTACCAATTTGAAATTAAGTGCTCACATTGCAATAAAATAAGTTTTATTTAAATCATTTCGATTTAAAATTAGAAAAAAGTAATAGAATTCGTGAATATCAAATAAAACTAACAAGTATTTTGTCAAACATACTTTTTGCAATGTTTTTTTTTTCAACAAATTATTACGGAAAATATTTTTTCCCTGCCTTTTGCATATATTTTAGAGCAGTTTTAAATTCTAGATAAAATTATTGATATTAAAATAAATTTTGAAACCAAACTGTTAAGGACATCCTTTACATTACCGTAGATGATAATTTACTAAGCCAACTAAATGCCCATGTCTCTGTGTAGCACACAGTCCCAGTGTTTAAACTGTTTTTTCCAGATCAGTGACTAGGAGCTACTACAGAGGAGCTGCTGGTGCCATTCTTTGTTATGACATCACAAGGTACATTGTGATGTATATTGCCTGAAGCAATATATGCCGAGTTGATTATTACAGGAGAATTAGCCACCAGTTAAAATTAAAGCTTATCATTAATGCTTAATTGAAACGAATAAGTTAACAGTTATTTGGCTTCAATTTCTGAAATCACCATTAAACCATAAAGAAATGGTTACACCATTTGTGTCTATAGAGAAAGCAATTATTTACTGTAAAAAGTGTATGCAGACTGTGTTAAATTGTGTTGCTCTTCTAGCATTTCTACCCTTAATTTTGATGCCAAATAACTCTAAATCACACAATTTGAAACCATTTTTTAAAGTGATTTCAATTTGACATCAAATTTTAAAGTGTTTTCAGCTTGCATTAAACTATTAAAAAGATTGCTACGTAAGACCATTTTTCAACATCCTACAAAAGCTCTGGTAACACAATAGTGGGCAAAGGGTGACCTAATGATCCTCATTTCCCCTTTATTTTCCTTTAAACCAAAAGAACACATAATGACCCAATCCGTTACTGACAATGGTGAGCAAAAGGTGATCTAATGATCCCGGTTTTACCTTTATTTTCTTTAAACCAAAAAACACATGGAGACCCAATCCTAGATTATTTTAACCCCATTGATCTTCATTTCCACCCCACAGACGCGATACATTTAACTCATTATCAAACTGGCTAACGGACGCCAAAACCCTGGCAAGCCCCAACATTGTGATTATGCTGTGTGGAAACAAAACAGACCTTGATGCTGAACGTGAAGTCACCTTCTTAGAAGCATCAAGATTTGCTCAGGAAAATGGTAAAAGACATTGATATATTTTGGTCTAGAATATAATTATTTATCTCTTGAATAGACCTTGATATATTTTTGTGCAGAATCTAGTTATTTATCTCTCGAATACAAGTAAATCACAATTTTCTGGATCCATAATAAAACCTTAGTTATACCGATAAGCTTGCTTAGCCACTAAGCAATATAAACAACAAACCAAATATGCATCGATTGTCTTTGCCAATAAATAATTGTATTGATCTGAGATTAAAAGCAAATTGTAATATAACAAGGGTTTGACTGATAAGAGTACGTGGGTTGCTTCAGGCACATTGATATATTACATAGCTTAGTTTAGTGTTAGTTTATTAATTTTTTTGTTCTAGTATTTCAAAATGTCAAACAAATAAAATCAAGACACAGGAACATGAAAAGCCGGCAAAATTAACAGTCGTTAAAACACGTCATTGAAAAAAAAAATTTAATAAATATAGCATACGTGGCCGCCAAACCTAAGCGAAAGAACAATATTGAGCAATCAAAGTTTAATTAAGACCAAACGACATAGAGCTCTGAAAAAGAGCGGTAAAGCCCGACCAATGCTGAGGGGGAGGCGGCTTTAGGAGAAGGTGTGGCCTGAAAACGTGGACCAGAGTGGAAAAAACCCTAAAATGAAAATCCACTAATGTCAGATGACACTATTAGTTTAAATACATAAAAAATAACTTAAATTATACATTGGTAGGTTTAGGCGATAGAAGTTTGCTGCTTAACACTGCATTCTAATATATATACCACCCATCAACCCTTACATATTTATGTTACTTTACAACTTGCAGTGTGTAAATTCACTCTGGTATAATTAAACGTATTAGTTCACGCTAAAAAAGAAAGCAAGGTGCACAGAATAATTACAGCACGACGGAGGAATTACACTGTTACATATATGCGTAACACTGAAGTGGTTTAGCAGATATTTTATGCAGCATAGCTTACTAAAAAAACATCGCATTAATTTAAAAGTTTAAATATTTACATCTCTGAATATGTGTATTTCCTTATATTTCATCTAGTAGGGCCTCGAATTGTGGGTACTTTATACGGTAGGGGGGGAATAAAAATATTCAAAATTGGCAAAGAAAAGCATTCAACAAAAAAAGGTTAAGAAATGAATTAAATCCTTTCCAACGGATTTGAATTAAATCAACTGAAACAAAATTAAATTAAATCCACTGACCACTGAATTAAACCCCCAGATTTACTGTTCCTTGAGACAAGTGCAGTCACCGGGGAAAATATCGAAGATTCGTTCAATAAATGCGCCAAGTCTATTCTTACACGGATTGAAGGAGGTATTATGGTGTTTGTAGGTTTTTGTAGCTGTAGTCGTTGTTTTTTTTGTGTATCCTAAATGGGGTAGTGGTATCAGATTACTTAATTGTAACTAGTTTAAAATAAGGCAAATGAACAATACTGGGATAGGTTAGGATACTTATGTTTAAACCTGTGAATGGAAAAACCAAGGGGATTAACACACGGGCAATCATCAGATCATCTCGCGCCCATCGGCGGGTTACCGGAGCTATTGCTGTGTGGTTCATTATGCATATGATAGACACGTTTCTACAATTTAGTAGAACCCGTTAATCCGCTGGGTTCAATTAATTTCATTTAAGCAGCTTGCCCAAGGACACAACCGACTAACTAGCGACCAGTTTCGTTCATACAACCCTTTGGCTAAAGGCGACGTACTAAACCACCAGACTAATCTTTCGGGCTAAGTGTTGATGCTAATTATTCATTCTATTGCCATTTAAATTTTTAAAAAGCTGTTTAATGGTTTAAAGCTTGTAGTGGCAAGTATAGTATGATGCTACCCCACATTTTTATACATAAGTAACATGCCACATAGGGAATCGACCCATATGGTTACAACACACAAGTGTGATCAAAATCAACACTGTATTAAGTCACACAGCTATTTTTCGTATGCAATAAGAGTAAATATCGAATTATTTTAAAGGTGAGATTGATCCTGAAAGGATGGGTTCCGGTATACAGTACGGTGACTCAGCGACTCGGCAATTACGCAGCACAAATCGACGTAACGCCCCCGCAACCACCGACGATAAATGCAAATGCGCTTGATTCTCGAGAAAACTGCGTTTTAAAAGGCGAATGGTACACACTTTGCACATTACTTTCTGAGAATTTTGATCCGCTGTTTTACCTGTAATCAAGCTTTAATCCACTGGGTACGTAACATATCAAATTGTACAATGACAGAACTCTATTCAGGCTCATACCTCACGCAATTATTAGAAATATGATTCTCTATTTCTCATTCTTAGAAAACTACTTAAACCAGGTCAATATGTTTAACAATGCGCTACTATGCGAAGTCTATTTCAAAGTTAACTGTTAAACTTATGCACACTACTGCTACCTGTACAGTTCATGGTACATTGCAAACATTTGATATTTATAATATGTTACTTTCACGTTGCTAACTAAGCATCGTTTTTGAAATTTCATTGTACAGTGTTTGATTTGTATTTTTGTTTAAATGTTCCATCACGCAAAGCCATGCTTTATTGTATGCGAACCCAGTGAAATGATGGGTTCTACCAAATTAAAGGAACGTCTTGAATAATATACAACACACTGCAATAGCTTAAATAACTCGACGGTGGGCGCGAGGTGATCTGACGATTGCCTGTGTGTTAACTCGTTTTCCCATTCACGGGGATAAACATGAATTTCCTATTCTACACACACGGTACCAACAAACCAAATATCATTAACTCGCAATCTAGTTCAGTTATCATATCATTGCATTACGCTTTCACCTTTGCTTAGCTGTATGCTTTAAACCAGCTGCAAATTTGTCATTTGTATCTCGGACTAGCTGCTTAGTACACGTTTCCCAAACCCAATGGAATAAACGACAAAAACATAGCAATGTTTTCTTAAAATTCAACGCACATTGCAATAGCGACTTTGTGGGACTTAATCTGATGATTGCGCAGCTAATAATGAACCCTCGTTCTTATAACCCGACGGTGGGGGTATCTGACGTTTGTTAAACACCCATTACGTTTTCCCATTCACGGGAATAGGCCTAAATATCCTTACCTAGGGGTGAACAGGTTTCTATTCATTTCCCTTCTGTACCTCACCACAGTAGCTCTACGGTTATCTTTACACAAATTGTTATTATGTTCAAAGGTGTTGTAACCAATTTTAAAATGTGTTATAAAACTTCAAATAACGCAGTCCAGCAGGTTAAAATGCATATGATTCAAAAAAGTCAATGATTAAATAGTCACCAAAACATAAACTAAACGATGTTATGAAAATTGTATAATTAACGTTTGAATAATTTCTTTTTCCAACATTATTCAAAGCATGGTCGTTCTAGTTATTTAGTTCCATGTCATACACCCCCGTGCAATAGCTTGTATGTGTTGTACTTGCATTACGTGCTATTCTGGTGTTCTATCTATGTAACCATCGATCTGTGCTATACATTTGTTCATAATATATTAACACAATGTACTATGGTTTCAACTTGACTGTGAGCAGGATAGGATATTCATGTTTATCCCCTTGAATGGGAAAACCAAGGGGGTTAACACACCCACTGTCGGGTTATCGGAGCTATTGCAGTGTGCTTTGTAGACACGCACGTTCCTTCAAATTGGTAGAACCCATTAATCCGCTGTGTTCAGGCAATGTCCGTAAAGTGCCTTGCCCAAGGACACAACCTTCTAGCTAGCGACCAGTTTCGTACCTTCAACCTTTTGATTAAAAGGCGATGCACTTAACCACCGGACACGAGGTTGTCCTAATATCCGTTGTTACCGCGTCTTTCAGTCGGTTGAAAAGTTAGTTTTATTTGTATGGCCGAATGGCTTGGTGGGTTAGTGCATCGACTTTCAACCAAAAGGTTGTGAGTTCGAAATTGGTGATTATAGTCAGTGGTGTCCTTGGCAAGTCATTTAACTATCATAGCCTGAGCCCATTTAATTATTGATTGTGCCAACACTTAAAAAACGTCTAAATCATATATAACACACTGCAATAACTCTGGTAATCCGACAGTGGGAGCGTGATAATCTTACCGCTACCAGAGTTATAACTTGCGTTTTTCCAATCACGGGAATAATACCCTACTTTTTATGTTAAAAATAGCTGGTATCGGTTTCTGTTAAATGTATGGTGCAGAAAGGGACATTTATGTTAAATTCAAAAGAAAACCGATCCTGCGTTTAAATCCTTTCACCTGCTACTAGTAATTATTCAGCCACAAAAATAAGGTGTCGTTTATAATACTTTAAGATATATATTATTAAGGATATATCGTTTAATTGGTATAGGCTAAACAGCGTTAGCGGCTGCAGATAGCCAAAAGGTGGTGTCCTTTTGCAAGGAACTTAACACACATTATCTGAAACCGGTGGATTAGTGTACGGTCGTTCGGCCGAATGGTTAACGCTACCGATAGATGTTGACCCCGTTTATAAGAACGGGTTAAATGGCGAGCCAAAACTTTGGTTTGAAACCTGGCTCGGGAAAATAAATATAAAACTCGATGGATTAATGGGTTTTAGTTTTATTTTTTTCCACGATGAAAACACAAAGCACTTCCTTTGATAATAATTCGGGAAACGGCAAAACGACAGTCGTTAAAACACATATAAAAACCAATGAATTATGTACGTTCGGTGTATTTAGACGTGCAGGTCGCCAAACCTATCCGGTAACTTAACGGTGGGGGCAAGGTAAGCTGGTAATTGCTGGCGTGATGACTCCGAAGCTATTTGATCCGTTCTTTTCCGTGGGTGGGGTAACGCATTTGGCGTTCAGCAGTAATAATCGTCAGATTATGTTGTACCAATGGTATGGTTTGAGCAAGAATGGTAGCAATATCCTTTTATACAACACATTAAGAACGACATGTTAGTCTTGTCCGAAAGACCGAAGGGTTTGTTAGTCTTGTCCTTTCAGCCGAAGGGTTGCAGATACGAATCTGCTTGCTAGCTAGTCGGTTTTGTCCTTGGAAAAGGCACTTAACAAACATTGCCTGAACCCAGCGGATTAATGGGTTCTACTTAATTAAAGGAACGTGTAAATCATATACAATACATTGCAATAGCTCCGGTAACCCGACGATGGGCGCGAGGTGATCTGACGATTGCTCGTGTGTTAACCCCCTTGGTTTTCCCCCTTACGTGGATAACCATGAATACCCTATAGGTTATACATAACATATTATGTTATACCGCGTCCTTGTTCTGTAGGGATGATATTGTTTCCAGTTAATGTGTCCAATTTAAATCACGGAATATGCAATTCCAACTGAAGACAAGTCATTCAAAATTATGCAAAGCCCAGTGCTTTGATTGTGCATCTGCTTGCGAAAAAAAAGTGTCGATGTACTAACTAAGGGGTATGGGCTCAAAATTTTTAGGTAGCCTAACATTTTGCAGGGTTTTAAGTTTAGGTTGCAGATCCTAGCTTCAATTTTAAATCGTGACAAAATCTAAGACTTTTTATGTTAGGATTTTGAGTGACAGTCGTTTTTGTAAGTTTAGTTTGCATTGGAGAGAGTGGGAGAATAATTAGTTGAACTTCTCCTACTGCGGAGTATCTACAATAAAACAAACAAAACTAGCGAATCTGTTTAACTAAGCGCAATTTGGATTGGTGGGTATCAAACACTGAAGCGATTACGAACCACTTATTACAAGACAATTGGATTGTGACGTTGCAAATTTAAAAGGATGCAGGTTCTTTCCAAGTGTTTGCTCAGGCAGGTGGCGGTCTTCAGCTGTATTGTTACGTCACAGTCGGATTTATTTGCATTGAAAGCACAGCGTGGGATAGTTGTTAGTATTTCCGTTGATATAAATCGCGATTATTGTCCTAACTCGATTAATCCTTAAAATTACACGTGGATCTGTCAAAGACATAGCTAGTGTGCGGCAGCCTACATATACATCCATTTATTGCATAAAACATAAATTAATTATAATTGGGATTTGGTGATAAATGTCAGCTAGATGGTTGCCAATTTTGTTAAGCTTGTGGAACACTAGTTACCGAAGATACATAGTTTGCATAACCCTGCTAAACCCACAACAGAATTTTTAAGGTGCTGTATCCCATTCTAAAAACGCAGTTATACGTTAAAATACAAAATAAATGCGAAACTGATAGTTGATTGTCACACTTAGGTGGAATACTTTTTTTACCCGGACTAAATATAGAATCCATGATGGGTCCGGTGCTAAGTTCGTTTTTTTTATCAAGCGGTGTACGTTTCGGGGGCAACACTAAAAGGAGGGAATCTATGGCACTCCCTGAGGGAATCATTGGCTTAATCGGTAAAAAACGTCGGCGGTTTGCAAGCATCCGAGAGGTTGTATGATCGAATCATCAGGCGTCTGGATGTTTGTATTAATGGGCAAACTGTAAAGATTTTATCTGAGCCCAGTGAATTTATGGGTTGCACTAAAACTAATAGAACGTATTAAGCATTGATAAAACACTACCATATAGCTTCGTGTAACCCAAAATTGGGGGGTAATGAATGTGGTTCCACGACATCTGAACCATTTACAACTGAACCCCTTTACAACTGAACCCCCTTTAACTGAACCCCTTTTAACTGAACCCCTTTTAACTGAACCCCTTTCAATTGAACCCCTTTACAACTGAACCCCTTTCAACTAAACCCCTTTCAACTAAACCCCTTTCAACTGAAACCCTTAGAACTGAACCTCTTACAACTGCAGTCCTTTTTAACTGAACCCCTTACAACTGAACCTCTTACAACTGAACACCTTTTAACTTATCCATTTAACAACTGAAGCATCTACATCAACATATTAGGCCGCACAGACATAATTTATTAATCCTTTCTTTAACTGTCAATACAGTTTAATGAATTGTATACTGCCGTTTAAATGTGGTTCATCCAAAGAGTTGTAACATTTTTTATACTGATGATGGAAACAAACTTATAGAACGTCAAATTTTATCAGTATTCAATTTAGGACATGACGACGTCATCGGGTTAAGTTTTTCAAGGGTTCAGTTGTAAGGGTTCAGTTGTAGGGGTTCAGTTGTAAGGGGTTCAGTGGTAAGGGGTTCTGTTGTAGGGGTTCAGTTGTAAGAGGCTCAGTTGTGAAAGGGTTCAGTTGTAAGGGGTTCAGTTGTAGGGGTTCAGTTGAAAGGGGTTCAGTTGTAAGGGGTTCGGTTGTAAGGGGTTCAGTTGACTGGTCACCAATGAAATTAATAAAATAAGATAACGCCCCCTTACGTGTTTGTCCGACGATTGTTCTTGTAATACCTTTGTTTTCCCTTTCACGGGATAAAATATGAATATCCTATCCTAACATGGTATCTATAGTCTTTGTGATTTTTATATTGCCGTTAGATGGAGCTAAAGAGGTCTGTGACTGTGATATTGATATCCAGAAAATGAAAATGGCCGAATATTTTAAAAACCTATGTGTTTTTTTATTTTTTATAATTCTTTGCGGCGCTTCAATTTGAAACAATTGTTTTTCTTATTAAGACCGCATTTTATTCACATTTTATGAATATTTGGTCCGACATATTTTGAATTTAATTTTCACGGTACGCCTCCCAAGAGAATTTCTTATTTTTTGTTTTCGAATTAATTCTCATTTCCAATAACCGGAAAATTTAACATTTTGGCGTACAAGTTTTTCATATGTTTTAAATTCTAAAACACGTCAATGGCGTATAAACCAAAAACAATAGCAATTTAGGCGCCATAGTAATGTTTATTTTGAAACGAACAATACCTTTATTTATTCGCTCATTAAACGCTAAATAAACCCAACTGTGGTAATTGTGAGGAAACAAAGGGCTAACAAATTCGCCGCAGCAATCAGAGCGGCAGAAAAAGGCAAATAGTGACGCCATAAAGGCCTCTATTCCATCGCCAGACGTTTTACAACAGAAGCTCCGATTGTTAGTCGGCGTCAGACGCGTGGTTAGTAGATACGGATTATTTGAAGTCAAAGTCTGTTGGCTGATTTAAGTTCACCGATTCCAGGCAGTTTATAAGTGTGAAATTCCAGATTGAGTATTCTCTTGTATTCTAGATTCCCAGATCTTGAAGTGCAGTTTTATATTTATCACAAAAGTCTTACATTTATATTCAAAATTCCAGATTTAGTACCCTCTTGCATTTTCATCTATCGGAGTAAAATAATCGTCGTTCACCACCGTTTATGACGTCATACTTAACATTGTGGATGTAAACAATGGAAGAGGAATTGCAGTGCCCTGTATGCCACTGCATATTCAACGACCCAGTGATACTGCCGTGCAACCATAACGTGTGTTATCAATGCGCTAACACTTTGATTCACCCGGTAAGTCGTATTGGTTAGTAATGCTAAATACGGTAATAATGAACTAAAGTGCTACAAAATTTAAATATAAGTATAATAAGGTGCAAAAATTAATAAGGGCTAACTAAAACAATCGTATATCTTAACGCCATTGGGGTGGGTGAGTGTGTCGTAAGAGTTTTTCCATTCTGTAGTTTTAAACTAAGTACCGTTAGGGTGGTTAGTGGGTGGTATAAATTCGAACTTATTTCTATAGATTCATATTTTCGATGAGTGAAATTGGATTTTCGCGCAATTACTCTTTAAGTTTTCGCCGCAGTTGTAATATCAACAACGTCGTAAAACAACACAGTAGAAAAATTATGAATTTTTGTTTTTAAGGTTGACGTTTTAAACACATAAGCGTGTTTTATAGCTTTTAACAACTTTAAGAGAACGAGAGAAAAACTAACAAGAGCCCACATTTCTATTTAAATAAACTGACATAGACTGACTGCATTAGCTAAAATTGGGCTGAGTGGAACAAAATGAATTCATATCACACATTAACACGTTTGAAAATAAATAAACAACGTTGCAAACGATCTAATGCAATATTGATGGGTACTTTAAACACGCTAGCTTGCCTTCACGATAGCTTCCCATGTACCTGTAATATTATGTTCGTTATATACCGGGTTTACATGTCCATAATATTAAATGAAATATTCTTTGTTTGAGTTATTAAAAGTAAACATTGTACTGAACATTGTACTTAATATTTAAACAAAATACCATGGGCAATTAGGACCATATGCATAATACATGTAAATGTATAAGTTATTCTAAGCTATAAGCAGTCAATAGTACAATTCAAAACGTTTTGCAATGATACATACTCCATTTTCATTAGTAATTTGACTTTATGTGTTTTGCTTGGAATAAACTAAATGTTGTATATATTGTTGCCTTATTAATAAAATTGTTATTTCTATAGTCAACGGAACTAAAAGTCGAGCTCCCATCGGCTTACAACATTGTGACGCAACAGTTCCCCCAACACGACGCTGATAAAGTGAGTCTTCTCAGCGAGACAGTGCTCAGCGATTCCGACAGTGGTTATTCTGCGTCTTCCAGTGGGGGTTCCGACACACCCTGCACCCCGTCATCTACGACTATCGTCAACGACCCGTTCCATTCACACGCATCCGCGATCTCAATCGCCCAAACAACCACCCCAGCGACTCTAACCGGAGTGAACTTACCATCCCTGCCGGAATCTGTGTCCTGTCTAACCTGCCCGATCTGCAACCGCGCCTCGTTTGTGGACGACCGTGGAATTAACGGACTCCCACGAAATAAAGCCATGAACTCCATAGTGGGACGGTACACACGGACACTCGACGCGTCGCTCCGTCCTCCAGTACTGTCCCCGACTGCAAGCCCAGTTCGAAAGCCACCAGTGTCGCCTAAAAAGCCAGCGACACCAGTGCTTCGGCGGCCGCAAAAACCTGTACAAATCTGCCAGTTATGCGAGGGCAAGTCACCTCAAGTTGCAACTGTCAAATGCCTGCAATGTGAAGTCCTATATTGCAACGTGTGTCGGGAGAAATGTCACCCTTCGCGGGGACCTCTCGCGAAACACACCCTTGTTAACGCTGACAGCGAGAAACAGGAGCCAGCACGTAAAATAGGTTACCCAACATTGCCAAACAAACCCATTGTCAAGAACGGGGTTCGACTTCCCTCTTGTTCGCATCACCCAACTGAAAAGACGAGTCTGTATTGCTTATCGTGTCATCTACCACTGTGCGTTCTGTGCCAGGACGAAGGCCGACATAAAAACCATGAAGTAAAGCCCATCGGAGCGTTGTACAAATCACGAAAGGTAATTGAAGTTTATGTTGACCGTTTTTAACCATTTAACCTGTAAGTGGCCATAAAATGAGCTCCTAAAATTAGAAAAACCCGTTTCTGCAAAGGCAATATCAAAATAAGACTGTTTTCACCCACGGCCGTAATTTAAACCAGCCAGACCGTGTAGCCTTTATTATTACCTTCCAAACCGCGATTCAAAGCTATCTGTGATCGAATAAAGCAAGTGTGATGTCACAACAGTTTCTTGGGCCGACACAAAGGCGCTTCGTAGGTGGAATGATTCGCAAGGAACATGCGATCGAATTTCGCTTTGTTTATCAACTGCTTTTGCTTGTCCACAAGTTCAGGCTTTGGTTATCAACTTCCTGTTTTTATCTAATTACTCCGACAATATGAGTGCAGAAAAAGTTGGCCACGTTAATTGGTGGCTATTCTACATCTACTTTCCCATGATAGCATATCGTGTGTTGTGTTTGCATCACAAATCAAACGCTAGCGGCAAAATTTCAGCCTAATTTTCCCACGAGATGTTTAAATAGAAGTTGCACTTCCGAGAAATATGCCATCGGAAGAATAATGTTGACTTTAAACAACCGAAAATTATGTTTATTGCTTAAAACAACCGAAAATATGTTTATAATAGCGGGAAAAACGCTGCTTCTGCAGTTTTAATACAATTTAATTATTTATCATAGAACACACGGTCCGGAACTGGTAGCCAACTCAATAACACTTCGACAAACTTGAACGCTGCCTACCAGCAGCTGAACAATAGGTTGTTAATCATTCTACTCACTGATTGGATAAGTGCTAAACAATCCAACTGTTACGTCACAGACGATTGAACAATCAGTTAATTGCGTCATATTAACACCGTTTAACAAATTTGCTTGAAACAACCGGTACAAGGTTGTCTATTTTATCTTTGTTTCTACGATTTTCAATCAGGATCAACGTTATTATTTATAATGCCTGTAATGCATATAGCCACAGGACGTTAATGAACGCAGTTTTGTCAGTTGGAAGAATTGGAGTCGGCCTAGTGATTTTTATTATTATTTAGCTCGTATTATCATTCAGATATTGGGTTGTGATAACGTGTCTACAAACATACTTGTCCATATGCACACTACAGCCACTACAACCTCCAAAAATGTACGGCAAAAGTATTGTTCATATACACACTTTGCCACTTAGCCTACCTGCACTTAGGCCGAGTAATTCCTTAGGGATAGGTTTGCAATGTTGGGAATTTAATAATGGCCCTGCTGTGTAGCATTCAAATTCCGTTTAATAACTTTTCTACTCGTTTAAATATCAATAACTTATTGAAATATAGTTTTATGCCGGTTGTTTACTTAAACAGTTTTAGATTATATGATTTTCGTGTATTAAAAGAAAAAAACTCACACTTGTCAACTAAAGGCGAGCGTGACAAATTGTGGTCCTTTTACTGCCTTTGTTACGTCAGAATCGCTACAGTTTTCTCGCTGTGACGTGAAATTCTGGTTTGTTAGTATTTATGCCCAGGGGAGCACATTGATTGCGTGAAATTGGCAACATTTACATAAAGTTGCTTTGCGAGATTTGTCGTCAAATTTAGGATTCTAAAACTCATTTAATCTCCGCATCGAATCGATTGTTGTTCAAAAAACGTGACGTAGTCCAGTATTTCTATCGGGGGCAAAAGCTTTATGAATGTGACGTAATAGGCATTGTTACGCGGACCACACAGATAGATATGTTTGTTTTATCATTATGCTGGGTTATGCAGGGGGCAGCCTTAATCCTCTAATCCACTCAACGCTTATGATAGAGTTCTAACCCAAATACCCCACGTATTGTTGATCCACCAGCATACATCGTAACAAACAACTTGTATTTCGTCATAATTTAAACTGTGTCGTCATTTTTTTGCTATTTTTTGAAATATTTTAAATACTTATTATTTTTAGTCCTAATACATTATAACATAAAATATAATGTTAAGGTTTTAACATTAATTTGAATGTGCTTGTTTTGTAGATTGAATTTAACCTTTGCTGGGTGTATTTATAAAGACAAATGTTACCATAGAATTGACAAAATATTCCAACAGTGTGGTCTTTCAGCTCTGTAGCTTGGCTTGACAATAAGTAAACTAGTAAACCGACAGAATTGAAAATATGTAGGACTCCGATTTTATCTCACTGCGGCATAATATATTATGGAGAACCGAACAATTCGATCTCGTTCTATTTGCTCTACGCACAACCAGCTTTTACATGCCATAATCGATCAATTGTCAAAGTAAAAGAGGTTGGTCTACATTGCGGAGAAATATTTACGCGGTCACAAAAACCTGTATATAAGCACCACACTTGTTGTATATGGATCTTATATCCAGGCGGTTTTCGATTATGATACGGACAGTTCGATTTTTTCTTTCTTGTGATTGTTCGTGATTGTAATTATTGTTACGTCATAATAATCATTCTCGTTTTATTGATTTTCATTCTAATAGTTTTCGACATTCTCTGTGATGTCACAAGAGTATCTAGGCTAATACCTAAAGTACAATCGCGTCATTAAAAATGCATTTTACCTTCTGTTGACGCTGAAATGCCAGGTCGGGATAATCGACAATATGCTCACAACGACGCGTGGAACCGGTCATTAGCGTATTGCAGCAGAACGGTTCAATCGTTGTCTTAGTAACGGCAATTTAATGATCGTTCTGTCATTCCCAAAAGTCCATTTTAATCTTGGTTTCTAACATACGGGCGACGGTTAGAACTGAAACGGTCAGTTTAACTTAATTTATTCAAAAAACAAATTCAATTGTGATTTAACTAAACTTGTCAATCGATTTTCTGACGTCACAACCACCGTTTTATACAACGCGTTAAATTATGGCGGGAAGGATTTAATTAGCATCCAGTTGTTCCGTCATAATCCCCATAATCGTCTACATTCCTAATCCTTGTTCACAGTTGTGACGAAATAAACAGCTGTATTTGTCACAAACCAAAATGTAGAACTCTGCAAAAGGGTATATAGAAATGTATATTTCTTCACAACTAGGTTTAACAAAGCTTTGTTTAAATAAAGTGCACTGTGATGGCACAACATATCCACATAGTTCAACAAGGGACATGGATAGTTATACTCCCATAGACGTTCCGACCACAATTCGTTGAAGTTTGATTTGCTATTAGGACTCTTTGAAGTTTTGAGTATCATGATCTAAATGTTGTTTTTCCGGAAATCCCCGGAATCGCGAAATAGGTCGCAGTTTAAATCTTGCTTCCGATCTCGGTTGATTAGTTATTAAACCGGGTCAATCTGCCCGGAAAATCACGCGCTCGGCGCTATAAACCAATCGATAATTGCTTGCATTGTGCTGTGACAGGCGTTTAATTGTCCTCTTTACGGTGATGGGCACTGTCATGCGAAAGTGGAGCCGGCACTAGACTAAACCACTAAATCTAGAAACGACAACGTTTGAAACAATACAGCTTGCATTGAGACTCTTAAAAAGTCTCGATATGTGTCAGTTTTGTGGCAATGTTTGCTGTTCTTTGTACCGAAAGGGCAATTATACCATCAACCACAATCAGTCGGGTGGTAAATAGTCGTAAAGTTTACAGTTCGTTTGATGATTAAACGGGTTTATAGCTGTCTGGGGCAGTCGCTATTTGCTCTGACAGTTATGCGGATACTCAGTGTAGACACTATTTAAACGACTGTGGGAACAAAACATTTATCAAGTGTAGTTTAACATAAATTAAAAAAATCTTTTAGAATTTTTAAATGCAGATAACAAGCAAATAAAAAATTAAATCCGTAACCTTTCAGTAGTAAATATACTAGGTAAAAATATTTTGTCTTCATTTATGTCGTTTAACATTGTAGGGTTTGGTCATGATAAAATGTAAAATATACTTTATCGCTCGTGGTTTACGTAAATTTCTAAAATAGAAAAAAGGGAAATGTCAAACATTTGAGTAAAAAATAAGTCATATTTTTTGGCAAAGATTGTTAACAAAGCAATAATTTGAACATCTTTATTGCGATTGAACGTGTTGTGGTTATCGGAAACGATAAAATATACAACATTGTATATATGAAAGTGGCTAACTTTCCCAAAACTTCAAAACTACAAGCAATGTATTAACTCTTATATTGTGAAATACCTTGGTGACAGTTCCATGTTGGCAGGGATAGCATGAAGCACACAACCCATATTATCACCTGGTCACTGTGCGATATTACATTTCAATTGTAGAATATCGAGTTTTCCTAACCTATTGTCTACCGCGTCTCGCTTGTTACGTCACAAGAGTGACGAGTGATTTGAAACAGAGCAGTTTTGACCCCACTATTGTCACTCACTTGTTTGCTAATAAACGTCTACATAAACTTTGTCTGTGATGTAATAAACGAAGCATTCTATTGTTTGCGACACCAGCGCTTCTAGAATTCGAAGTTTTTTTTAAATAAAGAAATCAATCATTTTAAGATTGCGATTGTTTGCTCACACTCATTCAATTATGACCTATCGCATGTCAATGTGACGCGTGGTGCCAGACAAATAATTCAATTGTTAGTTAACAAAAGATAGGTATTTACTATAAGTATGTCACTCTCAGTAGTACTACTACGAAAACTGCGTCCGCCCACCAATGAAAAGGCGAACGGATGTAAGGTTCATATTGCCACCACGCAATATACAGTATTGTGACGTATTTGGTTGGGAGATTTCATTAACTAACTCATTGTAAAATTCGCATTGAAGATATGTATTTCTTCGAAAACTTTCCTTGTTTTTCGATGCTCTCATGTTAACTCTTATATTTACGCTGGGCAATGAAGTGGTAGCAGCGAGTCAATGGTGCTTAATCTGTGTTTAAAGTAGACTCAAGCTGTACACGAGCTCTTACTGAGAACACAAAACGCATCTCAACAAGTGTAGTGTTAATAAGCGATGTTCTGACGTCATAATGTGCAAAGTAACAAAACAATGCGGCAATCACTTGCTAATTGTGCTTTTAATCATGTTTTGTTAAGCATTGTTTTATGCTAACTTGCATTGTTGCGTCATAACCAGCTTTATTGGTCATTATATCTGCTGACAAAGGAATCTGTGGCGAACGGCCGCACTTAATAAAACCGGATTAGGGAAGATTAAACCGGATTTTAGCAATGATACCCGGTGCTTTAGACCTTCAAACGTTTAATTATATCTGGGGTTAAATGTCCGGCGTAAAATGAACATTTTAAGCTTTAGAAAGTATTCATAAATATGGGCCTTTATTAATACTTATATTACCAATGTTTACGTTCTTCTAAAAGGTCATAAAGTTTGTGACTAAATTTAAGTTGTAATTCGTAGGAAAAAGTCAACTTAAGATCTTCATAAACCATATTATATACATCGTTTTACAATTTAATTTAAACTTTTATTGCATTCTGCTAGTTCTATTGTTCGTGGCTTATTTCCACTACTTCCATTTATTAGTTTTCAATGTGTAATTTTAATATCTAATGACTATAACAATACGTAGTTACACTATATGAAAGATAATTTACTTTACGATTTATGTAGCTATATTAACCGAAAGTTGCCAGGTATAAAACATGCATACATTGCTAAAAGTGAAACACGCAGCAAAATAATTTGTGTTGGAAATTAAAATCACCTAGTGTTACATAAAAATGATCGTACTACCGTCTAATTATGTGTAAGATAGTTTTATTTTTAGGGTTTCGAACTCGAATGAAACACATTGGTATTAGGTCCAAATGACCAAACCAATCGGCTATTGTAATAATGCACTAGCAGCACCAATACATGTTATTTGACAACTGTTCTAACCCTATAATTTAACCCACAGGGCCAATTGAGCCAACAGATGAGTTCGCTTTCCACCAAAGCCCGCCAAGCCAAAGAACTAGTCATGGCATTAAGGGAAATGCCAGCTGAAATTGAGGTGGTTACTTTTTACTTTAACATCTCTAAATAGTCAATAAACTACACCAAATTGTGCTCTGATATTATTACAAGGCTAAAATTGACACACTGAAAACTACAACGTCGATATAAATAGATTTAATTTGGTATATGCCGTTTTTTTCTCACGCAGTAAACTTTACCGCAAGGCGTAGCTGGGTAAACAAATTAACAGCGTAACAATATTAGTTGACGGCAAATTTGTGTATTGGGTGGTCACACGGGCGGAATTGTATTTATCTTCATAAACAAAGAAATCGATTCTGCACTATCATATCTGTGCGTTTAATTTCCATATACAAATGGGAAATTGATTTGACCGCATTTGTGCCACAGAAGAGGATTATGGCAACACAAACAAAAGGCAATTAACATTTCACACTGGCTGTTTATCTTAATATGTCACCGTAATAATCATCACTGTCAACGCCTTCACGCCATGTTTATTTACAAGGTGTGAGAAATGACATTTGTGTAATCACTTTCGACAACAATGTGACTTCACCTCACACCTTCAGCTGTATAAGTGTTACCAATCAACAACATTGCTTCAACATTATCAAGTTATTACGATCACACCTTAGCTTACCACTTACATTTCTCTAAGCCAGTGGTTTTCTTGATTCCTATCTTACTTTTTTCATTTATTTTTTTTAACGAGCCAAGTTTTGAACTCATGATGGGCTCGTCACTTGGACCTTTTTTTGTATAGGTCGGTATATGTATCGGTCGCGATAACCATTTGGCCACACGATTGTACGATTCCTATCTTACTTAACGCAACCACTGCAATAGCTTCAGCAACTGGACTCTAACTGGTCACATAAAGCCACATTTTTTATAGGTTTTTTATGTTACGAAAATGCCTGGTGTGTTTTACTGTGTTATAACACGGGTGTAATTACAGCACGGTCCCAACATTTACTGCTGTATGGATAAAATTTAAAAAAGCGAGGCCGCTTTAGGTTAATTCATGAAGGCAATGTCCATATATGTGCCTTGCTAAGGACACATAGATTATAGGTACCGCTAGGTTTTGAACCCTCCATCTTCCTGTTTATTATTTCCATTGCGAATAAAAAAAAACCAATGGCTAATTTGTCTCATAGAAATCTTCAAATGAACTTGAATCGAAAACGGTGACGCAGCTCAACCACTTGATGGAACTGTTGCAACGAAAAAAGGAAGATTTCTTACAGATAATCGGCAAAGAACGAGAAGCAAAATGCAAAGTACGTCATAATCCTAATTTTCTTGCATAACTACTATGTTTTATCAATATTTTCAATTAATACGGTCCTGTGTTGCAATTTTTATCGATTGCTTTGGGTTAAACAGGTTTGTTTTTAATGAAGTCGGCTATTGACAACATGTCACCGTAATTGCAAGCAAATGACAGTTTCGTTTTTGCAACAACGCAAAAGCAACGATTGAGATTTTAACGCTGACTACTTTTACACCACGGAATACTATTGCTTTTATACCGCAGTACAGCTGTAGCGGGTAGTTTAAGCGGGGTAACCAATTTATCTTACCCTAATGATGTAAATGATCGGCCGTTACACATGATTGGTCTATTGTCTGAAATGTTACGAATGGGTGACTTTGAATTTATTTAAAATTTGATAGACCAGTTTAATTTATCAAACAAACCGCAAGACGATTCTTAACTTTAGTTTAGAGTTTTAGACGTTAAAACTTCAATTTATTTCCTTGATGTTTACAGGATTGATAGTTATCGCTAGTTCATGACCACTTTAAAGACGGGTTTTGTGTGTTTACCAGTGCCTTATCAGTCGCAATACTTCTCTGAACACTTAAACCCACTTTAAGTTTATCAGCACCGACCACCAGTTGGTAAATACAAACTTAGGAAGATAAACTATTGAAGGAAATATGTTCTAAAGCAAACACTCTTACCACTTCTTTGGCGTGATAAGTTAAATTAAAAAATATGGAAGTTTAAAATCTCGTTTTTAAAGGGTTGGCTTTGCGCAAATATATCAATCACAGTTCACCAAACTTTTATTTAAACTGGAAATAATAAACAAATATTTATATTCGAATGGAAAAAAATTGAAATTATTATTGATTTAAAATAAGTAGAATTAATTCCTACAACATAAGAAAAGGCATGAACGAGCAATGTTCTTGTATTTTTTTAGTAGTGGGAGAAAAGCTCGCACTGTTTAGTACCAAGATAAGTAGAACTCTATTGAAGTCGCATATGGCTGACATTCATTGATCGACGTTTCGGCTTTTCAACATTGTACAGCAATCTTTCAAAACTTGAGAAATAGATTTAAATTCAAAAAGTTGGGGATTAATTTGATTTCAAAACGTGTAGGATTGATTTGAACAGAAGGTGCAGAGATCATATCATACCGCACCATCGTAATCAATACCATCCAAATTATCTTCCATTGTTCCAACCGCGCGACCATATGTTGGACGGGTTATCTTCCAAGCATCTCTAACTTTAAAGTCGGGTCCTTTGACTGTACTTGGAATTATCGCACTCTGTCTGACGCGGCAGATAATCCCTCATGATTCATAATTAATGCGTTTCGAACACTTCTGTTCCAGAACTTTGCACACCCAGTGATCGATTCGATGTAACGCCATATCAATCTATTACGTCATACCTTTGATTGTTACGTAGGGCACGTAAAACAAACATAGCGCCGAACGCTTGGAATGGATTAGCGACAAGCCAAACAATCATAGAGATGTATTGCTTTAGCCTTAAATGTTAAATAACTTGATATGCGAATAAAAATTCGAAGGGTTTTAAATATTAGATAAACTTGCACTGTTTTACCGTTTACATTTCTTGCAGAATCAATAGTTTAGTTTTAGTTTAGTTTATTTTGTTTTCACGATAAAAAACATGAAGCAGGACTATTGATAAAAATTTGAAAAACGGAAAAAAAACGACAAAACGACAGTCGTTAGAACACGTTTAAAAAAGCAATAAATTATTAAGTTTTCGGTATAATTAGACGTGGTCGCTAAACCCAAAAAGTATACTAAACGCCACATTAAATGCAAGACTCGTTGTGACTTGTTACTACATGTATAAATCTTTTGAGCATTTCGCATTTAAAAATAAATCCTAAAGGCGCATTCGGACCTTTTCTCAGAAAGAAGGCTATTTTATGGCCCAGATTCCTAGTCCCCTTGTGCTACTGTGGACCCCTATTAATGCAATGTTTAGTGAAATTGTATTTACTTCGTCCGACCAGTTAGTCTGGCGGTTTAGTACGACGCCTTTCAACCGAAAGGTTGCAGGTGCGAAACTGGTCGCTAGCTAGTCGGTTGTGGTCTTGGGCAGGGCACTAATCGAACATTGCCTAAACCCAGGGGATTAATGGGTTTCACCAGAAACGTGTGAATCATATACAACACACCGCAATTGCTGCGTTAATCCGACGGTGTGTGCGAGGTGATCTTACGATTTCCTGTGTGTTAACCCCCTTGGTTTTCCCATTCACGGGAATAAACATAAATATCCTATCCTATCCTATCTACTAGTGTAATGTACCTTGTCTCACGCCTTGCATTATCTCAGATGGTACAGGAACAGTTACAACAAGCCACCATGAAACTGAGGAACACAACTGGACTACTCGAGTATTGCATTGAAGTCATGAAAGACAACGACCCATCTGCCTTTCTACAGGTACGCTAGCGCCATCTCGTGATAGAATTTATTAATCTTTATTGCTGTCTTGGGATGATTTTAGTTGCACCGATTTGAATACGATTTTAACCCTACTTAACTTGCAAATTGAATACAGTACAGCAAGGAAAAGTACAAAAAATATAGCCTATTTTCTGGGGTCTTATTTTTTTTTATTTAGAATAGGGTATTCATATTTATCCCCGTAAAAAAAACTCTCACGTGTAATCCGTGAAACGCAAGGGGCGTTATCACATGGGTAATCGTCAGATGCCCACATTATCGTATTTACTGCGCTAAAGCTGGATTCATTTATATTATCATGGGCTCTTGCATTGCCAAGATACTTAACGTCATGGTGTTACTTTAACCTTACCTAACCTTTTTTATTGTTTCACCCGTTAAACTGTAATAAAGAAATAAATAAAAACGTAAACCAATTAAGGAAGTCGATAATTATCATTCTTGTTTACCATAAACTCGTTTTATTATACAGTGAAGTAGTATTTGCTGTTTCTGTGTATATAGTCAGTTTCTGTATACTATAAGCATACTGTATTCGAAGTCTTGTAAGTCTTAAGATGATGGGTTCAAAACTAGCCATTAGCCAGTTGGGTGTGCGACCATGCACCTAAACCGTGTATACGTATGGCAATTAAATCTACGCTACAAATTAAAGTTAATTTGTAACATTTGTATTTTCTGGTCATTATAAACCAAAATAATATTTTTTTAAAGAAATGTTATTATCTGTTTGTTTTATATAACCATATGCAGGTTATGCCGTTCGATTTGATGTTAATATACGATTGAAAAGTACCTTGTAGTAGACAGCTGTGCATTGCATTAATTTTGTTCAAAATATTTGCATCAACCATTGTTAATGACGTAGGTATCGCAAAGTTTGACGGAGCGCGTCGCGTGTAACGAACAACAATGGAACGACCGAAACCTCGCGCCTAGAACGAAGTCGGAATTCGAAATGGACCTCGTGACGTCATCAATGGCTTCGGAAATCGAGAAATTGGATTTCTTTCAAATGAAAGGTAATATGTCATGGGCATAGGATATTCATGTTTATCCCCATGAGCATGCAAAGGTAGTGGACGTTATTACAAGGTTAATATCGTAAGATCGTTTTGCGCCCACCGTTTGGTTATTGCAGTGTGTTTGTGTATGATTGACACGTTGCTTCAATTTTGCTAGAATCCGTTAAACCACTGGGTTCAAGCAATGTCCGTTATTGTGGGACACAACCGACTAACTACAGATCAGTTTCGATCCATTCACCTTTTAGGTCTAGGGTTCGTTCGAGTTGCGATTGGGCCGAAATAATGCTTTCTCGTTTTGTATCCTATTTTGCATTGAAGTTGTTTTGAATGCATCGAAGTTGTTTTTATATTGTGTTTGGCTATTTTTTTTACCGAGCCAAGTTTCGAGCCCATGATGGGCTCGTCACTAAGACCGTTTTTTGTTTACAGTAAGGCATATGTAACGGTGGCGTTAACCATTCGGCCACACGACCGTACTGTGTTTGGCCATTTTACGAGTTCATCTTGTTTTCTCTCGTTTTAACAACGTTCATCATCTCCAGTCCCAGGCAAGCCGGTTATCCGGGCCGAAGAGTGCGGTTCGCGGAATAACACCGTCACGCTATCGTGGGTCGCAGCTCCCAAGTCGATGGTGGAAATATTCCGTCTTGAGATGGATGACGGAAACAACGGAAATTTCAGGGTTAGTTGGTTGAAGCTTAATCTAATCGATTTCGGCCTAAGTGTTATGATTTCGGCCTAAGTGTTATGGGTTGGTTTAAACCAGACATGGGTCCGCAGGCCGGGTCCGGCTCGTGAAGGGATTTTAACCGTCCCGCAGACAGTATCTTAACATACCATGTACTTAAGTTATTAAATACTATTCGTGTAATAATCCGGCCCACCAAAAACTTAATTATCCCACAACTGGCTCGCCGACCAGAGAAGTTCCCTGGTCAATTAAGGTTCACCATAGTAGGGACAGGTCCACAAAAGAGCAAAGGGCAGGAATGTATAAGCATTCTGAGTGTCCTTACTAAATATTGTGCATTAGACTCGTAATAGTTAATGGTTGGCAAGAATCAACCTACCAAACGTACTACAAATTACTGGCTTTTAAAATAGCAAAAATACAATCAACCATTTGACTACTTGTTTTAAAAGATATTGATATAAAGTGGATATGTCTGTCCATGTAGAAAAAGTTTTAACTTATAATAGTTAGTGTATTGTTATAGTAAGCTGTTTAAAATATATTTTTAATATTTTAGAAATAGCCAAATCAATGCAAAAGCTAATTGTCATGCCATATATATTTGATTAAAATATGATGATGTGTATCATAATAATATGGTAATAGGAAGGTAATATCTACAAATAGGAAACGTAATGATTACATTCAACCCCACAGGAGGTATATGCTGGTAAGGAGACGGTATGCACAGTAGATGGTCTGCATTTCAATAGTGTCTACAGAGCACGTGTAAGAGCGTGCAATAAAGCTGGTTCCAGTCCTTACAGTGATCCACTGCAACTGCAGACGTCAGAAGGTTGGTTTATGACGTAGAACATGATAAACAATGAATTAAATAGTTTGCAAATTGTAATATTTTGTTTTTTTCTTGTTAGGCTTAATACTGTTTGTTATTCTACCTATATTATGTCATGGGTATGTAGGTGACGTGTTTGACCAAAACTGTAGTTTTGGTGGTATTTTGGCTACTTTTTAAAAATTTCATACACAGCATTTTTGTAATTACTCTACCGAAGAAGCAAACAGAACAAACTAAACTAAAATCATAAAAAAACCTATAGAATTGCTTGTAAATTTAAATCGATTTTCAACCATATCCTTTATGTGTGAAATATTTTTTTATGCTAGACTTTGGGCCGTTTTAACGTAGTAAATTGTATTTTTTGAAAACAAGTTTTATTACAATAAATATTTTTTTATGGTTTTAAAATATCTTCAGCGATGTTTTTCAATTTTTGATCATTTTCACGTTGCCAATTTTTATAACGTAGTAAATTGTATTTTGTAAAAGCAGGTTTTATTACAACAAATACTTCTTTAATAATTTTAAGATATATTCAGCAATGTTTTCAATTTTTGATTTCGATCTTTCTTCAGTTGCCAGTTTTCATTTGGACCCGAAACAAGGTCACTGTGACATCAGATTGACAAACAATAACTGCACTGTGACGTCAGAAAGCTTCGACGATCGCGTTGTCCTTGGGAGCGTCGGGTTTTCGAGGGTAAGTTGATTCTTTGGATTTTCACCGAGTTTGGTTTCAACATAAAATCCCCGTCAGTTTTTGAAGTCTCTAAAGTTAGTCGCGAAAAATTACTCAATCGACCAATCTTGTGACACGAATCGTTTTTTTAAAGGTTTTTAAACCCACAATGTCCAAATGATTTCATCCAGAATTCTGTGTATGGAACGGTCGCGCTTACCACCTTGCCTCACAACTGCAGGATGTTTTAAAACTGCTAAGATTAGGATAGGATATGCATGTTTATTCCCGTGAATGGGAAAACCAAGGGGGTTATTACACGGGTAATCGTCAGATCACCTTGCGCCCATCGTCGGGTTACCGGAGCTATTGCAGTGTTCTGTATATGATATACACGTTCCTTCAATTTGGTAGAACCCATTAATCCGCTGGATTCAGGCAATGTCCGTAAAGTGCCTTGCCCAAGGACACAACCGACTAGCTAGCGACCAGTTTCGCACCTGCAACTTTTTAATTGAAAGGCGACGCACTTAACCGTTATAGACCAACCGGCCGGACAAATCCGAACCCATGGTGGGCTCGTCAATAATTTGTTATACAATTCGTTATAAGTATCGGTTGCGTTAACCATGTGGCCACTTGACCGCACAAACAATCTGTATATTCTATCACTTGCTGAACTATTGTGCTTATTGCAACTCCTAGTGTTAATGCATTAGTCTTTGTATTCACACGCACTGATGTTGCTTATCCATTCAGGGCATTCATTATTGGGAGTTCTCCGTCGACCGTTATGAAGGAAGACCCGACCCGTCGTTCGGCGTTGCTTTCTATGACGTCGACAAAGGTCAATTGTTGGGCAAAGAGTCACGTGGGTGGGGTATGTACATCGACGAATCGAGAAGTTGGTTGATGCATAACAATGAACATTCAAATCGGTGAGATTTTGTTTTTCTTTCATATTTTGCTATTAAATGAAAGTTTATCATAGTTTATTCATATTTTACCCTTGTATTTAAAAAAGGCAAATATAACAAAACACAGGGCAAATATTTATATCGACGTCCTGTTTTATTTTATAAATACCAGCAGCTGAATAAAAGGGGCCTCTAAAAATGTTAGTTATAAAACCTTCACTCCAACTCTTAACCCCAGCCCCATTTAAATGTTTATTTCCCTTCTTTCCACTTTTCCTCCCTTTCCTTCGTTTTTAATTTTCCTTTCTCGGAAACTAGAAAAACAGAGGAAATGTCAATTATCACGCGTACATTAAAATACCACACGACCATAGTCAAAATACGATGAAGATATAAATATTGCCTTTGTTTTACCTTTGGAATCATGAGATTCGGCCATTAAACAAAAAGTTCACTCCGCACGATAAAATCGGCTAGTTTTGAGCATAAACCTTTCGATTGACCCCTCCACAAGCTTTGGCAATCTACTTTTGGCAATTTTGGCAATCCATTGGGCAATCTACGTGGACATATTCTTTTGTTTCACGTGGCTTTCTTTTTACCGCAAGTTTAGCCCCGCATGTTATACTCTTATTATTGATTCTGTGCAATGTATTATCTGCTACTGCTGCAAGTGTCTTTACAAAGACCCGTATGTTAACTAAATATAACTTGCATTTCCTTCCAGACACGATGTTGGAGTCAAGGTCGGATCTCGTGTCGGCGTTTTGCTTGACATCGCTCGTAGCATGTTGTCGTTTTACGTCGACGGGAAACAACAGGGGATTCCCCTAGCGCTACCAACGTCACAGGGGAATTACCATGCTCGAAACCAAACGTTGTTCTTTCCTGCTGTCAGCGTTAACAGAAATGTCGAGGTGAGAGTAATTCTTGTAATTTAATAAAATCAAAGATAAGACTCAATTTTCGTACGTTTTACGAGCGATATAGCTTAGTGGAGTAACATGGTTATGGTTGCCCAATATTATGCTTTTATCACTTTTTAATGTAATTTGTTAGCCAATACTAAACTATGGACCAAATAAACTTGCTGTTTTGCCATTAAAAGTGTCACATAAACATGAATTATAGTTATTATTAAAATTATTGTTTCCAAAAAATATATTTTTTTTTTCAATTTTTAATGTAATTTGTTCACCAACTGTGGACCAAATATATTAATGTTTATTCCCGTAAATGGGAAAACCAAGGGGGTTAACACACGTGCAATCGTCTGATCACCTCGCGCCAACCGTCGGGTTACCAGAGCTATTGCAGTGCGTTGTGTATGGTTAACATTTTCTTTTAATTTGGTAAAATCCATCATTTTACTGGGGTCAGGGCATGTTCGTAAAGTGCCTTGCCCAAGGGCCCACCGACTAGCCAGCGACCAGTTTCGTCCCTGCAACCTTTCGGCTAAAATGCTAA
>CH002967.1:470953-483467 GCA_000149265.1 Ciona savignyi
GTTGTGCCTTGGGTGAGGCGACCAGTTTCGTACCTGCAACCTTTCGGCTAAAATGCTAAACCACCAGAATAACCGGCCGGACTATAAATCATAAACTTTCATGCAAACAAATAATAAACTGAACTAATGAACCCAGGTGACCCTCCACACTGGGTTGCGATCCCCGGCTCAACCTCTTCAACTTTATCGGAACCGCATCCAAGAGTCCTCTTCTCTTCCCGGACTCTTTCATGGCTCCCCTGATTGCTCCCATCGGAGACGAGTCCCCAGCGCTTCGGATCTCCGACTGCCATCCATGGACTCTTTCAGGAAGAACCCGCCTCCTCCTCCTATGCGCAGAGGAGGATCAACCGGGAACATGAGCGTGAAGAGCGACTCCACAGATTCGATATCCGGGACGTCATTACGGACTTTTTTCAGCAAGAAATGAGAGATTTTAAATCGAACAAAAACAAGAGAATGTGGGATTTTTATGCAAAATAAGGGAAAGATGCAAAGTTGAGTGAAAACCAAAGATTTTTCTTTGGAATATCCTTACTTTTCATCAAGAACTTTCTCACCTACAGAAGTGGTGCAAGTTGTGTTCCGGAGCAGAAGATACAACAAGAGGTTGTAGCTTCAATGTGGATGGGTTCTCCAAGAGTTGTAAATATCGGGGCAATGATTATCGCCCATTTTGGAACTGGAGGTTTCAGTATAAGTAAATTATCCTTTGGCAAATCAGTTTTTGTATCAATGTTACATGTCAAACTTTTTGTTGAATGACAAATTAATTAAAAAAAGGTGCCACAACAGTATAAATATAAGACATAAGGCTTAAAGAATCTAATTTAGATATGTGGAGCACTACTTTACTTGCACAGTTGCATATTTTCTTTGAACATCTTTTGTTTAGGTCATTTATTAAAACAATAAAATGAGCTAACTTCATGTTTATTATTGTCACATTAACGAGTGTTAAGTTAGTGGTGATTTACCTCACTAGGATATAGGATAGGATATTCTTGCTTACCACCGTTAATGGGAAAACGCAAGGGTAGTTCTCATAAGGGCAATGGTCAACTTAACCCATTTTGTGTAAGATGGAGGCGTCTTTACAATTGTGGTGGAACCCATGAAATCCAGTGGGTTCACGCAATGTCTGTAAATGGCTTCTAGCTTGTGTTCAGTTGCTAACTTTTGGCAAACCTGCTATTTTTGGCTTAAAGACATCCTAGACAGATTATTAGTGAAAAGGCAAGGGAATGAAACCAGTAGCCATCTGTTTCTTGGGCAACACTAGATAACTTCGGGCTTACCTGAACCAAGTGTTTTAATGGGTTGATCAAAAAGTTAAGCAATGTTTCTGTTACCAGTGGGCACAAGGTAGCAGTAGTTCACAATAAATTTGATAATATTTTGTTGTTTCAAAGAGGAAAAAATATTAGGTGGTTTAATAAGTTGAACAAAAAGTATACTATTGTCTTATACCATTTACTAAAAATTTTTAAAACATAATTCAATTTAAACTAAACAATCATAATATTAACAAAAAGTGTGGATTTTATACTTAAAGTTGGTTCATCATTTCATTATTAAATTAAAAAAATACATTAAGCTTCAAGATTAACAAGGTAAATTAGGCAAATATGGGAAATTATTTTTCACAAAAAGTTTTTAAATTAATTAAATTTTTTTAATCAAATTTCATTTTTTTACCAGAAGAATAACAAACGATAGGGAAAAAGGTTACACTTCGTTAGAATGAAGAATATCTTTAGGTCGGGAATGTACCTTTTACAAGAATGTAATTTGACAATGCGCATAAATTGAACTTAATGGGAAAACCAAGGGGGTTAACACATACGTGCAATCGTCAGATCACCTCGCGCCCACCTCTGGTTATCAGAGCTATTGCAGTGTGTTGTATATGATAGACACGTTCCTTCAATTTGGTAGAACCCATTAATCCACTGGGTTTTAAACCCTTTTTACATCTATACACTATTTTTTACATCACATTGAAAAGTTTTTGAGATAAAAATCGGCTTTTAAAGATGAGTATTTTTATTATTGTCACTGTTTAACATAATGTGTCCATTGCAAATCTCTTTTTATTGTAATGTGTATTAAAATAAGAAACAAAAAGACAAAACATAAAATAACGAAAAAGCAGTGAAAACGGCAACTACATGCTGCAAACCAATTAGGCCTGCACTCCACACTTTATGCACGCTTACTCCCATAAAAAAATCTATAACATATTTAAAATGGTCAATGTCAGGGATACAAAGGTGCATTTTTGTATGATTATAACGTTTGATTTTAAATTAAAAACAGTTTAAGATAATATTTATGCCAAATATAATTTTTATTAGGATGCCACAGGATAGGGTAAGAGGACGCATTAAGAAGGGAAATGTGCAGCTTGAACTTACTTAAAGCCTATATGCTCACAAGAAAAAACTTGCAAATGTCTTGAAATTGATTAATCAGGTTTCATTTTCAATATCCACAGTAAAACAGATAACATCTGATATTCTCAGCAGAGATTCTTTCATTTTCCCAGTTGGAGTGTTTAAATCCTCCACTAAGATTTGAAGCGGGTTATAATCACAAGCTTTAAACTTCCCGCTAACTTCTGTATTTTCATGGAGCTGGAAAATGGCGTCTTTGCCTGCAAAATGGTGGTTGGATTGGTGAATGCTGGATATTTCGTTGTTTGAACACTGTAAATAAAAAGGCAAAAGGTGTCGTTGTTACTCACAATCACTAGATTACCTTGTTGAGTTTTCTTCCGTTTTTATAGTATTTATTACTGAACCTAACACTGTTAAAAAACATTGACAATAACACTGTTAAAAACACAAGTAGTTATCAGCTTACATATGCCCATTTGATTTGCTGGAGCTATTGCGGTTTATTGTACTTAAGCAACAGCAATCAATACGAATCACTGGTTCAAGGCAACATTCGCTTACTACCCAGCCTAAAGAACTACAAAATCATGTTAGTATTGGTACCTCTTATTACTACAAGATCGCTTAGGCGCGATTAGAGGATTAGGGTAAAGTTAGGGTTCCAAGTGATTGTGTAGTAATTAGAGGCATCCCGTTAGTATAGTGGTGAGGGTCACCAATTATGACCATTGAGATATCTGATTCAATCTTCACCCTGCTCACATTTCGTTTGTACGCCAATTAACAGATATTCTGCCTTTGTACACCACTTAAAATATTTAAACTTTTATTTGATGGAATTAAATATTATATTAAATTGCTATAAGATACTCCTTAGACATGCATCATTCTGGGCAATGATAAAGGAAGGAAAAGAGGGAAGGAGGGAAACTGCTCACTAAAACTATGCAAATTAATTTACCATTTCCCTAAACACTAATCTCGACCCCAGAACTAACCTTAACTCCAACCCAATGTTTAAAACTAACTCTTATGCCCTTATATTCATTTAAGTGTGCAGTTTCCCTTCTTCCCACTTTTTCTCCTTTAAGTTTTCCCCCATCATTCTACATATTAAACTCACCTATTGCGAAATTTAGAGATTTCAAGAATTTCTTTCTCAGCATAGTTCGGGCAGATTGCTCATCTATAAAGTCCATTTATTTGTTTCTAAAAAATGTTCCCAGAAGTCAGGGAATCTGTTTTGGCAACAAAAATAGGACTGATTGATACTTTATAGGATGTTAAGTTTTATTTTATTCCTATATGATTGATTTAAATTCTTTGCATTTTGGACGCTTGCCTTTTTTTGGTTATTATCTTGTTTCGTTAATTATTTTATTGTCTGATTTTCTGTGTATTTGGTTGTACACTCTTGCTTTAAGCCAGTTGTGTAGTTGCATTGTGGTGGTCGAGGAGATAGACCAAGCAACAGTAAAATAAATTGTGCTGAAACACTACTATATAAGAGAATACTCATATTTTATACCGCTGAAGGCGTTCAACCAATTATTATCTTCCCAATAAAAAACTTGACAAAATAGGGTGTCACTTAAAATCCTGCCACACACATTTTTAATTTTTTTTTACAACTAAAAGTTAAAGCTTGGATCTGCAATCTAAACCCAACAGTATCCAAAACTTTGAGCTGGTGCCCGTCGGTACATTTTTTCCCCAACAAAACAGTTAGAAGATGCACATTCAACACCTTTATTTCGCAAAAAAATGCTCCATTATTACAAAACTTTACAGTTAAACGAGAACACCGGCGCGCAGCGCAGCCTTGCACATCCTGCTTTCAACTAAACAAACATTGGGGAATCCCCACCATTGTTACCTAAAAAAACACTTATTTAAATGGCCGCACACAGACGTCTTTTTTAATTGGTTATGATCCATATTTTACATGCAAAACGGTCCTAATGCCAAATGTGCATATACAGTTTTCAAAATAAAAAAGTTCTTGGTGTCGAACATCATCACGGGTACGAAACCTAACCCGGTAAAAAAAGAAAGTGTCCGACCAGTTAGTCTGGCGGTTTAGTGCGAAGCCTTTTAACCGAAAGGTTTCAGATACGAAACTGGTCGCTAGCTAGTCGGTTGCCCATGTGTTACCCCCTTGGTTTTCCCAATTCACGGGTATAAACATGAATATCCTATCCTATGTAAAAAAAGCAACAGTAAAAAAGTAATGTTTCAACCCAACAAATGGACTAATATTAGAAACAACGATAATACTAAAACAATTGTAGATATTTCTCTGTGATCTGTGTGTCCGCAATACCCTATATATGATAATATGTCATTCTCTTTTGATTACATTGGACAAAATAAATCATTTAAAAAATAAATCTGAATCTTACACAACACACCGCAACACACAAAAAAATAATTTTTCTTGATTTAATAGCTATATGTAAATAGGCCTATAATTTTACAAACTTTAAAAGCATTTCAAAGACATTTTAATGGCAACTGTAAATTGGTCAATGGCGGAAGCGAAATTCATCGAGTTATAACCATCACTTAAAAACTGGGAAAAGCTGCTGCTTCAGCATATAGCTGCCGTCCGATTACTCGGCTAAATATGATTAACAAACATTTGTGTAGTGTATTTAAACATACGGCTTAAAGGTTAGTTTCGTCGGTCATCGGTCCAGCTCAAAATGGCTTCATCAAAACCCGGCAAAAAGGAACAGCATAAGCCCTCCGTTAAACATAATGGAATATGCCGATACAGCGCTTGTGACCACACTAGTACTATTCGACGCAAGTATTAAACCAAGCTAGTATTAACCAGTAGTGTTACTTCCGCCGGTGGAATAACGGGTTGCTAGTTTGAAAATAACGCGTATCGTAGAGTAAACACACAGTTTACGTCCTCTGGTTATAATTGGCGGGCAGGGTGGATACGTTGTGATACGATAGAGAAATGATGGGGTATGACGATACAGTACGTTGGTAGAGACGATACGGTGAATTAGTACGGGTATGATGCGGTGGATGCGGTTGATACGGTACGGTTGTGAGGATACGGTTGGTACGGTGTCCTTCAATGTTTCCACGTCATCGGTTACACAGAATGTGCGGTTTGCTCCGGAATCAAGAAGAGTATAAGCGGTACGAAAAAAACGGTACCGGAAGAAAAAATTATGTTTGGCAGATAGTATTTGCTGTGGTTCTTCAGGTCGAATAGCTTGGTGGGTGCGTCGCCTTTCGACTGACAGAAGTATTCTGACAACTGCCCGTGTGAACGCCCCTTGCGTTGCACATTCGAAACTAACTGGTCGCTACTACTCGGTTGTGTCCTTGGGCAAGTTAGTTGTCGGTTAAGTGCCTTGCTCAAGGACACATCCGACAAGCTATCGACCAGTTTTGAACCTGCAACCTTTCTGGTAAAATGCGATGCACCAAACCACTATACTAATCTCTCGAATGTAGCTTATTTTAGCGAACCCACTGTTAGAATCTCTATTTTAGAAATTAAAGAAACTAATAAATTAACGAGTTCAAGTACGATCGTGTGGCCTAATGGTTAACGTGACCGATACACATACCAACTATATAAAAAAAACAATGTAAGGGACGCCCAGTCATGGGTACGAAACTTAACCCTTTAAAAATGATTGAATTCAAGCTTAAGAAACGTTAGCAAGCTTATTTTAACGAATCATTAAAATCATAATTAATATCAAGCAAATTTTTGCAAATCTGCAGCATATGCAAAGTAAATATTTAAGTTACTCTAAAGTAAATATTGAATTTGTCTTTTAAATTTAGATTGTAAGTCTAGTAGTTGCATATATAGTTAAAGATAGGCTGCTATATTTTATTGGCGTTCTCTGAAGTCCAGCTATATGATCGGACATCTCATTTATGCCTATATGTTAGTGTTTTACGGGTTACATTCCGAAGGCAACAGATTTTGATTTTACTCCGCTTTTCCCTTTTTTTCGGTCTGGTTTCAATTTGTAATCGCTTGTTTGGCTGTTTGTTTTAATGTATTTTCTCTGTTTATTCGGAATAACTAAGAATTTAGTTAGGTTACGAGAAATAAGCTAAAATTGTGACGTTATGTCTGACGTCATCACAACCGTAGATATGCACAGCGGGGGTTCCCCCATGAGGATTATTACGTCAGGATTGCCAGAAATAAAGGGTGATTCATACAAGGAGCAATATACTTACGTCTCGACTAAACTGGATTATATTAGAAAGTGAGTAAATCTGTGGTGTATAAACTAAACCCAGAGTAGTGATTTAATTCTGTGTTCACCTTGAATCGGTGTGGAAACTATTATAAACTTCACAATTTGAGCGTTTGGTTTACCTTTCCTTTTCTCACTTTTACGTCGGTTCAAAACCATATGGACCATAACCATATTTAGAATATAAACCATGACAATATTCAAAACACTTGAGTAAATCTGTATATAAACTAAACCCAAAATAGTAGTCTAATTCTGTGTTCATCTTGAATCGGTGTGGAAACTAAACCTATCTTCACAATTTGAACTTTTGGTTTACCTTTACCTTTCTTACTTTTACCTCGGTTCTAAATCATGGACCATAACCATATTTAAAATCATGGACCATAACCATATTTAAAATCATGGACCATAACCATATTTAAAATCATGGACCATAACCATATTTAAAATCATGGACCATAACCATATTTAAAATCATGGACCATAACCATATTTAAAATCAAAACCATGACCATATTCAAAATACTTAAACGTTTTCCCTGGTTTGTAGGTTCTTATGTCAAGAACCACGTGGCTACCGCTTTATGACGTCAATAATGCAAGTGACGCCGGATGAAGGGGCAGATCTGGCGGTCATTTTTCTCGCGGCGACGATGTACCTACCAATGTGTGGGGAGGCACTGACGTGTTTCGGCAGGTCCGTTTAGTCTGGTTCATTTTTTGATCTATTTGCAGTCTTCTCTTGAGGCGCGGGTTTGAGTCCCGCTCCTGTCATGAATTATCGTCCGAGTGATTGGCTGTTTAGTCTACTTTCAGCCGAAAGGTTGCAGATTCGGAACTGGCATGAAGCGAATCGATTGTGTCCTTGGGCAAAGAAGTTAACGGACATTACCTAGATACGATAGGACGATACGATAGGGAGATGTAGGATATAAATATACGTGTAATCGTCAGATATTCTCGCCCCCACCGTATGGTTACCAGCTATTGCAGTGTGTTGTGTTTAATTCAGACGTCCCTTTAATTTGGTAGAACCCATTAATCCGCTGGGTTCATGCAATGTCCAACCGACTAGCTTGCAACCAGTTTCGAGGTCCACGACCCTTGGGCTGCAAGGCGACGTACTCACCCACTAATGAGCGAATCGGACGGACTATACCACTGTTCGAGGAGCAGTGTAAAATGGCTTGCTCAGGTGCAGAGTAATGTACCTTATGTCCAGAGTCAATTTTCTTGAGTAATTAAAGTGGTTGATAATTACAAATGACTGCCAATTTGGACAGCTCACTCGGTAACACTGGGTCAGAGCAATGCAGTGTTGCTTTCATCATATACCATGTCCACAGTCGAGTTCTTAAAGCTTCTGGGTTAGAATTTTTTAATTATCTAGATTAGGTAACTCAAAACAAAAATCCTAGATTTGCTTTGGACAATAAACTGGTGAAAAGGACTGAACCGGAGACTAAAATCGTCGTCCAAGTACCTTGCGGTATGATCACGTGTTACGTTGAATGCACGAATGGGAAGTCGGGGAGGGTTCGACTTGAAAGCGTTCCTGCATTCATGTATTCGAAAGGTTTGTTTGGGGATAATATGCACTGTGACGTGACTGAATACGCAAAGTATGATATCTATAGTGATAAACAGCCACTATCCAAGCATATTTTGTAACAATAATGTATTACTTTTGTAACACTTTTTATATTAGGATTTATGGTATTTATGTTTATCTCCGTGAATGGAAAATCGCAAGGGGCATTAATGGGCAATCGTCAGATAATATTCATTGAGTGCCTTGCTGTATACATACATATACCAACTCTTGAAAGAAAAGGTCGTGGTGATGCCCCCATCATGGGTTCGAAACTTGGATCAATTAAAAAAATAATTAAGTGCCTTGCTCAAGGACACAATCCGCCAGCTATAGATGGCAGTTTTGCACCTACAACCCTTTGGGTGAACGCACTAACCCACCAAGCTAATATATCGAAAAATCTAAATTGTTTAAATGTGAGCTTCTTGGAGTATCTTTAAATAATTGATAATAAATTTTCAGATATTAAACTTACATTGGAAGATGGTAGCAAAGTGCGTGTGGATTTACCATACAGTGGATGTTACTACGTTATGGTAAGGAGCAAAGAGCTTGGGTTAGACTTGTCAAAGAAGAACTTTCGCGAGCTGGAAAGTCGCAGTTATGACGTCACAGTTAAAATGGCGACTTACGAAAGGGAGGTAAGTTAAGACGAAACTGGTCGGAAGTTGGTGGGTTATATCCTTGGGTAAGGCACTTTGCGGATATTGTCTAAATTCAGCATATTAAAAAATGAAACTCAAATTAAAGAAACGTTACAATCTCGAACAAAACACCGCAATAGTTTCGGAAACTTGAAAATGGGCGCGAGGTGATATGATGATTCCCATGTGTTAACCTCCTTGGTTTTCCCATTCACGGGGATAAATATACTATCCTATCCTACTCTAGAGAAACAAAAATGATTTTTCTCAGTCTCAAAAAAAGTCAGTGCATTAATAAAGCTACATCTAAAAATGTATTGTTTTTTTTAAAGAAAAACGGAGATGATTCTCCTTATGTCTGTGGAACGGTGGTGGTTAATCGCGCTGACAAGTCTTCTGAGCATTTCGTAAACGTCGGAGACATGCTGGTTTGTTGTGTCATAACGAAATAATATTACGTCATAATTTTAATTTACCTACCAGATAAACCGGGGTTACTGCGGGTCAGCGACGATTGGGCATGCAACCCTGGATTATTTTGAAGGTTCTCTCAAGTTCGGGGAATCCCGTATTTACAAAAGCGTGGTAACTGGACAAGGGTATGTTGAGTGAAACCGTTTTCCCCTTTAAAATATGGAACGTTATAGAAAAGGGCAAATACTTCAATATTTATTTAGATCCTTTAACGTTAAAATAACGTTTAAAAAAACCCTTATAGCTGCAGGCACAGAATAAACATATATATATATAATCTCACGACACAGAGCTTTTGTGCGTACGGTAGGTTAAGTTTAAGTCACTTGGACCGAATGATTATAACGTGACCTACACATATACAATTCGATGCTAAAAGTTCTTGGTGATGAAACAAATCTTGTCTGGTAAAAAGTTTGAACGAGGTCCTTTTGTTTAGTCCCGAAAATAAATTTTACCAAGCATAAAAATACTGTGAGTAGCAGGAAAAACTGCAATTTAATTTATAAGGAAAACTGCAATGTATTTATCGTTTGGGGCGCTTGGACCGCTTACTATATACTTCGTAATTGCAAAATCTATGATATTATTGCTAGGGTTGGGGTTAATGTTAGTTCTGGGGTTGAGATTAGTTTTTTAAGACAGGTTTAGAGTTACTTTCCATAGCAATCTAAGTGATTCAAGCGCTCCAAGCGATCCTGCAGTATTTAGACTTTAGAGGCACCCTATAGGTGACACTGGTCACAATTTAATTAAAACATGTGGTGCACGTATTTTCGTGTGGTTACGGCCAGTTGGTAATAATATTCATGTTTTGCCTCACCAAAACTGAAATTTTCCTCAGCACAACAGTTACGGTTGTACGAAAGCTTACCCATGGTAACAGAGAAGCTGTGATCGTACAAATACATGGAATGGCGTATTATACTGGAAAACATGAGTTCTACTTTGAAGACTCAGACTCAATAAAAGGCGGATTCCTTGTTTAACTATTATATTATGCATTTATGTTTTTAAACAATTTGATGGTTATCTTTTTGAAGTGTAACGCAATTTAGAATTCTCTGTTAAATTTACAATTGATAAAACTATTCGAATCGTTGTAAAATTACTGATGCGAAACAGGGCTACATATACGCTGTGTTTAAATTTATGATATTTCAAACTATATTTAATAAATAAACTTACAATTAAGCAATATTTAAAAACTTTCAAAATATATAATATTATTTTAATTATTATTTATTGTGCATTTTTGTTCCGATAGGTATTTTCAAGAAATGTATTTTTACTTTTTCGTGTGCTCAATTTGTGCACGCCGTGTGTTAAATTTGCAGTTGGGCCAAAACTAAACAGCGCCGTATTCAAAGTTTGTTACTTAGCCTGTTTGTTAAAATATGGTATTTAGAAGTAATTGTTTATATATTACCTGTGAATGTTTTAGAAATATACCAAGCAGTAATTAACAATATGTGTTTAAATATTAAATGCGATATTAAGGATACGAAAAAGTTTTTATTACCTGTGGTGTGACAACTATGCGAAATCCGTTTACACCGTTAGCTTTACCATATGCCTATCTCATGATACGTATGTTATAATGAAAAATAATAAAGATTAGGATTCTGTTGAGGTTGCAGTTTTTATTATTTTTGATTGAGATTATAAAACAAATAAAAAGTGGTTGATTGATTGATTGATAGCAGATTGAGATTATCAGAAGGAAGAAAACGGGGAAAACTAAAGGAAAAAAACTGAGTGTAAACACTTATTTTAATCTTAGCTTAGCCACAAACATTAATCTCAAGTCCTACGCCCCACTCTAACCCTAGCAGTAACACTAATTTTAAAGTCCTAATCTTCATTATAGTGAGCAATTTTACTTTTTCCCTCATTACTGTCTTGTTTTCTAATTACACTAATCTTCATCTGAAACCTAAGCTCAACTCTAACCATGACAGAACCCTAATCTTTTTTTGGAGACTTTTAGGCAACACTTTGCCTACTTCCTTTTCCTTTTGCTATAATCAGTACCGGTAGCGGTAGTATAAGCTATGCATGTTAACCTGAAAGTGTAGCTAAACCAGTTTTATATCCTTAGCTGAGGTTAAATGGTCAAACTTGGAATTTAGAATAATTTGGTATTGTATAAAATGCCGAGTCGAAGGCTTCAATATGACTCATCATCCAGCGACAGTTCGTATCACGCGAGACGTCGTCTCCCTTCCCCTCCTCCTAGTGGAATCCTCCGCAACGCAAATCGCCATGTCACAATCGTCGACCCGGCAACGATTAGTCGGCGGGTCGACCGGATAACCGATAACCTCGTCGACACTCACAAGAATCTTGAAAGTGTGGATTCGAAAATGTCAACTTTCAAGGATGTTCATAACGATTCTATGTCTGCACTGACCAAGGTATAGAATTACAAATTATGAGTTTATTGCTGCTGTCTCCTGTCTACGAAAGGGTCTAATCTAAATGTAGCACTTATATTTATTCCTGGCGATGGGTAAATGCAAGGGATGTTATAACATGTGAATCATCCCCTGATTATCTTGTCTCCACAACTTAGTTACTGGTATTGAAAATATTGAAGTGTTTTAAATGTTATAGAAATTGCCACCGGTATAACTTTCAACCCACTATCCACTGTATTCGGCTGTAACTTCCCCTTTCTCAAAGACACAACCAACTATCCAACATTTGGATTCTAACCTACAACCCCTCGACTGAAAGAAAGTGCACTAACCAAACAAGCTATTCAGTCGGATTGGAAGCAGCGGTTTAAACCATAAGGTTCAGACAATGTCATTCAAGTGCTTTACCCAAGGAAACAACCAACTGTCTAGAGCAGGCATGGGCCACATGCTACCTGGGTTCGGCCCATTACGGGATTTTGACCGGCCCGTAGACTGTATCTAACCATACCATGTACTTAAGATATTGAATACTAATTATGTTATAATCCGGTTCACCAAGAACTTCCATTTTCCCACATATGGCCCACTGACTAGAAAAGTTTCCCACCCCCGATTTAGCAGTTGGTTTCGTACCCATAAGAATTCAGTAGACATTCAAACTTCCAACATGCCACAAATAATGTCACCTTTAGTTTTACTGTCAAGATTTCAGTTTTACTGTCAATCAGAT
>CH002967.1:521279-537262 GCA_000149265.1 Ciona savignyi
CTTTACCTTGCTTACAAACCAACTTTTACATGTATGTTAATATAGATTATAATCTTTTAAGTATTTTGGTTTCTGCTCACTGCCCGGCTGCACCACACCACCTAAAGTTATCAGAAAACATCAGTTTTATTGTAGATGAATAGGACAATCATTGTTAACAGTGTTTTTTTTAAATGTATTTTTGGGTAGAGGAAACACAGACGAACAAACAATACAAGCATAACTGGACAAGCAATGTTATTACTCATCAGGAAAAATTGCTATTATAAGAAATAATTAACATAATATAAGTTCAGCTTACTTGTCTACTGATTAAGGTTCTGTTGGGGTAACAAACAAAGTTATTTTTGTGCAACATTTTAAGGTATTTTACTCAGTAACAATAACTACATATGCATTATAGCCATTCTTGACTTCCTTAACCTTTAAGGTAATGATACTAAAATATAATATGGACGAAGCATAGGATAGGCCATTCAAATACATGAGCGGGAGTAAGAAGTCCAAGGGGGAAAACACACGCAATGGTCAGATCACCTCGCGCCTACTGTCAGGTTATCGGAGCTATGTTGTACTGTGTAGTATATCCGAGATATACCTTCAATTTGGTAGAACCCATTATTCCGCTGGGTTCGGGTATATAAGCTTGTGGTTTATTGTGAACCTCGGATAAACCGTGGATAGTTGCCCTAGGGATATGTTGTTACAGCACAAATTTTTCTAAGTTAATTTTTTTGTTAATTTGAATTAGTGTTTATTATTTGCTGCCCGGATACAACGCTTCTAAATATGTTTAAAATAGCTGATGTGTATAAAAACGTACTTTTAAATATACCGGTAATAGGATAGGATATTCGTGTTTATCTCCGTGAAAGGAAAAACCGAGGGGGTCAACACACGGGCGATCGTCAGAACACCTCACGCCCACCGTCGGGCTATCGGTGCTATTGCAATTTTTTGTTAATTATGATACAAACTATCCTTAAATTTGGTAGACTTCTTAATCCGCTGGGTTCAGGCAATGTCCATAAAGTGCCTTGCCCAAGTCCACAACCGAAAATCTAACAGTTCCCAACTTACAACCTTTCGGTTGAAAGGCGTCGCTCTGAACCACCAGCCTAACTGGCAGGACATTACCTATAAGTAATACTAATATCAAATCTGTTTAAAACCGATCCTGTATTTCAGGAAAAAAACGTGTTTCTTATCTTTATGTACGTCATATCCGGGGTTTGTCTGACGATGGACTTTATGGAAGTAAACTACTTCGGGTTCAGAAAGGTGCAACATCTGTTTTGTATTTTTATTTATTTTTTAACAGTGCGTTTAACGCTGACAGTGCTAGTTGGTAAATGGAATTCTTGTGTTACGGTAAATGAAGTCTGGCTTCCAATCAAAGAGATTAATGATTCGACCATTCACATATTGTAATATACCCAGCAACTCGACAGTGGTCATGAGGTGTCTTGTGATATCCCTGGATAAAGCCTGGCTTTCCACCCACGAGGATATAAATTAACCAACCATCCACACACTGTAATATACCCAGCAACTCGACTAAGATGGAAGAATAGTTGTATTATGAAACCCATGGATAAAGCCTTACTTTCAACTTACGAGGATATATTTAAATAAACCAAATACACACTTAAATTTATGGGCAACTCGACTTGGCCATGTGGTGTTTTACCGCAGAGTAAAGCCTGGCGTCCCACACTGCAAAGCCCCGAAAACAATTGCTTTTCCTTTTTTGTAGATTATATGATTACCTGATTTTCTGTAGATTTAGGATAAACTTAGTTTTTAAGTTATTTGCTATGTGTAGTGGGCGAACCAACATGTTGAATTGAATAAATTGTGCAGAAACGCTACACATATATTAAAATTTGTCTGGCGGATAAGTGCGTCGCCTTTCAATCGAAAGGTTGCAGATGCGAAACTGGTCGCTAGCTATTCTGTTGTGTCCTTGGGCAAGGCACTTTACAGACATTGCCTAAACCCAGTGGATTAGTGGGTTCTAACAAATTGAAGTAACGTTTCTATCGTAGGCAACATACTGCAATAGCTCCGGTAACCCGACGATGGGCGCGAGGTGATCTGACGATTTTCCGTGTGTTAACCCCCTTGGTTTTCCATTCACGGGGATAAACATAAACATTCTATCCTAAAATCCAACTAATAACCAAATCTTACTGGCAGTGCATACAAATCCTCCGAGGGAAGAAAGGCGGGGATTATCTGCGCGAATTCGAACAACGTTGGCACGCCGACCCCGTTTTATCGGGCGGTTTCAATCCGACCAGAGCTGGTTTAAGGCGTCAAAGAGACATGAGCATAACTGACGCTAGCGGCACTATGGAGTCATCTGATGACGGAAGTGGATTTGAATAAAAGGGGGCGGAATCGGGGACGAATAAATATGTACTGATTAGAATCTTTAAGTACATGACGTGAAGTACGGTCATGTGGCCAAATGGTTTACGCGACCGATACATATACCGACTTCTATACAAAAAACGGTCCTAGTGACGATCCCATTATGGGTTCGAAACTTAACTCGGTAAAAAAAAAAAAAAAAAAGTACATGACGTGAAATGGTAAATATTGATATTCTGGAAGGAACTTAAATGTTTTTGCCTAAGTGTGACAAAAAGAATGATGTCAACCAAGAAAACAGTTATTTATCTATATTTAAAATAAAATATTTACTGACTTCAATATAAAATCTACCGAAAGACAAGACTGGTCGTGTAATATGTGTCTATTTCCTAAAAAAATACATTTTTTATTCTGTGACGTCATTTTCTAGTGTCAGGCATATCTTCTATCGATAACTTTTTCCTACATTTGCACATTTATAAATAGTAATACATTCATTTTATAGGCAATCCGATATATTTCATTTTTTTAAAACGAACTAGACTTTTTTTTAAGTATTAACCTTCACTGCCATAAAAATAAGTCTAACTTTGATTTTCTCCACAATAAACCATTTGTGTAATTTCATTTGACTTGGACAAAATATTGATGCCATTAAAATTATTAAACAAACAAAATTAACCGATTCGTAATTTTCTTATGTTTAAATTGCCAATAAAAAAAAATCATAAAATGATTAACATTTAAAGAAGGCATATTGAAAAATGCTTAATTTGCTATCATACGCTATCCGTTTTTTTAAATCCACCAAAATTTAATCGTAATGGTTAAACCTTTTTATAACAAGTACGTGTTCAATAAATTGCTAAAGTTAAAACATTGAATATAATGCACGTAAATTGGCATTGATTTGAACACCAATACACAATAGAAATATAAAATATTTCCAAACGTATCGGTGCTAAAATCAACTTTAATTAAATGATTAAAAAGTAATAAAATAATACTGCATTTTTCGATCGTTTGTTTAACCAATGTTAAGTAACATCTGGGGTTTCTGTGTTATTTGATGACGTCAGCGCCGATGACGTCATAAATGACGAATTTCGAGGTGTCGCTGAGCGTTCGGCGCGTTGATAGATAGGGATCCGCATACTTACCGAACCGTGTCTAAAACAAAAGTTGTTGTTTAGAACAGAAGGCATTGTTATGATAGGATATTCATGTTTATTCCCGTGAATGGGAAAACCAAGGGGGTTAACACACGGGCAATCGTCACATTACCTCGCGCCCATCGTCGGGTTACCGGAGCTATTGCAGTGTGTTGTATTCTTCAATTTGGTAGAACCCATTAATCCGCTGGGTTCAGGCAATGACCGTTAAATGCCTTGCCCAAGAACACAACCGACTAGCTAGCGACCAGTTTTGCACCTGCGCCATTTCGGCTGAAAGACCACGCTCTAAGCCGCCAAGCTAAGCGGTCGTGCGAACAATGTACCTGTGTAACGGACGCGGCATCTCCGGCACGCCCTCCCATTTATTTCGTAACGGACAGTAGCATTCTGACGTAGAGAGAGAAGGACCTGACGACTGGCTTACGCCTCCAGTGACAAAGATTTTCCCGCCAACTACTGTGACGCCACAATTGTCTCGTTTCTGTAACAATCAATCAATTATAAAATACAGAATAACATAAAAATAACCAAAAAAAACGCTTAAATGTCAAGAAAAATTGGTACATGAACAAACATTTAAAACCCACAAAGTTATAATCCTGTATTCCTGTTGCCCCCAAACTTTATAGCCTACTATTACTGCGCCCCGAAAAGTTGACTGATACATTTTAATTAGGCTAAGAATTAAAGTTTAAAATACTACTTGTAGTGAAAATGACTAGCGGGCCGCACAAAAATCTCAGGCGGGTCGCAGGTTGGACAAACCTGGTTTATATAGCTCCTACGGTTGCATGTCGGACTGTCAGCCAAAAGGATGTGAAATCAAAACCAGCCCTAGTTGTTTTTTTTTATTTTGGGGCAGGTATTTAGCGAATATTTTATTAATCCAGGTAATAAGTTGAATACCAACATAAATAAACAAACACTGTAAAAGTTGTGCGTCGTCGGGCGCAAGATAATTACAAATTGCCATAGTGTGATAATTCCCCTGCGCGTTTTACTACAGGATAAGCATGAATAGCCTATTGTTAGACTGTGAGCATGAGGTGACATTATATTTGGCCTTGTTATAACGTCTTCTGTTGTCGCACCAACGAATAAACAGGCGTAAAATAGTTACAGGCTTAGCCAGGCGTAGGCTGAGCATATTTTCAACATGCAATAAAACAACCTAAGGATAGGATAGGATATTCATGTTTATCCCCGTAAATGGGAAAACCAAGGGGATTAACACACGGGCAATCGTCAGATCACCTCGCACCCACCGTCGGGTTACCAGATCTTTTGCAGTGTGTTGTTTATGGCACGTGCCTTCAATTTGGTAGAACCCATTAATCTTTTGGGTTCAGGCAATGTCGGTAAAGTGCCTTGCCCAAGGACATAACCGACTAGCTAGCGACCAGTTTCGTACCTGCAACCTTTCGATTGGAAGGCGACGCACTTAACTGGCAGACTAACCGGTCGGCGAAAAAACAACAACCAAAGAATTAAGCTCAAGCTTAGCTTAGCCTCAGCGTTTAAGTCATTTAAAAGAGAAACCTCCATCATATCCGACACTCTTGTAATTTGGTCGGTGTCTGGCGAGTACATCTTGACCACCTTGGACCCACCACCGAGGAGGTAGATCTTGTTTGCCACGCTCACCGCATGCGCGCACGTGTAGTCGACCATGGGGGAGGTGATGACGACCCATGATTTCTCACTTAAGGTGTAAACCTGGGGTATAACAACAAAACATGTGATTGTGCAGGTGATGGTGGAAACGATGTGAGCATGATACAAGCTGCCGACTGTGGGTTGGGGATAGTTGGGAAGGTAGGACTGCTGCACAAGTCCACAGACATTCCAGGACTAGAAATATTTTCCTTGGAATTTCATTAAATTATTAATAATACAGACTTTAATTATGGGGGGAATGGGTATTATGCTGGGTAATGGGGTGGGGTATTATGCTGGGTGGGATGCTGGAGCTATTACAGTGTGTTGTTTATATTCTCGTAAATGAAAAGCCGGGCTTTAGTCAGGTGTACACCTCGTGCCCAAAGTTGAGTTGGTGGAGCTATTACAGTGTGTGGATAGTTGGTTCATTTATATCCTCGTGGGTGGAAAGCCAGGTTTTAACCACCGGTATTGTAAGACACCTTATGCCCACAGTCGAGTTGCTGGAGTTAGTACAGTGTGTGGATGGTTGGTTCATTTATATCCTCGTGGGTGGGAAGCCAGGCTCTATCCACGGTATCGTAAGACACCGTATGCCCACAGTCGAGTTGCTGGAGCTATTACAGTGTGTGGATAGTTGGTTCATTTATATTCTTGTTGGTGGGAAGCCAGGCTTTAACCACTGTTATTGTAAGACACGTTATGCCCACAGTCGAGTTTCTGGAGCTATTACAGCGTGTGGATGGTTGGTTCATTTATATTCTTGTTGGTGGGAAGCCAGGCTTTTACCACGGGTATTGTAAGACATGTTATGCCCACAGTCAAGTTTCTGGAGCTATTGACAGTGTGTGGATGGTTGGTTCATTTATATTCTTGTTGGTGGGAAGCCAGGCTTTATCCACGGAAATCGTAAGACACCTCATGCCCACAGTCGAGTTGCTGGAGCTATTACAATGTGTGGATGGCTGGTTCATTTATATCCTCGTGGGTGGGAAGGCAGGCTTTATTCACTGGTATCGTAATACACCTTGTGTCATAGTAGTTTGCTTAAGCGAATACAGTATGTAAATGATTGAATATGAATACACATTTGTTTTTGTTGTTTTCAACACTTGATCAGGTCTCATAACCGGTTTTACTTTATTAATTAGTAATCAGTACGTTAATTGAAGATATAGTCGCAACAGTATAGGAGATACCTGTATGGACTGGCAAATGACGTAATTATCGGTGAATCCCCCAAACACGAACAACTTTCCCCTGTGCGCTACAACAGCCGGGCACTTGGTGGCGTGCACGAGCTTCTCTATCTTCACCCACACGTTGACGTCACTACGGTATACCTCTACGTCATCAAGGCATCGCGTTCCGTCGGTTCCTCCTGAAAAAGACGATAAAACGGTATATGATAGGATAGGATATTCATGTTTATCCCCGTGAATGGGAAAACCAAGGTGATTAACATACGGGCAATCGTCAGATCACCTCGCGCTCACTGTCGGTTTACCGGAGCTATTTCAGTGTGTTGTATATGATTTACACGTTTCTTTAATTGGGTAGAACTCAATAATCCGCTGGGTTCAGGCAATGTCCGTAAAGTGCCTTGCCCACGGACACAACCTACTTGCTAGCGACCAGTTTCGAACCTGCAACCCTTCGGCTGAAAGGCGACGCCCTTAACCACTAGACTAATCTGTCGAACAACATATTTTTTGAAGAGTATGTTTGAGACGTTCTTTCATGTTTAGTAGAATACATTAATTTATTGCATTTAGACAATGTCCTCTACCTTGTCTAGTGATACACCCGTCCGGCTGACGGCTGGTTTTAATCCCACAACCCTTCGGTTGTCTGCAATGCCCTGACGCTTGTACTGATTAAGCAATACCTGCGGATTACCCGTTTGATAACGTGTACGGTCGTGTGGACGAATGGTTAAAGCGATCGATACATATACCGACTCCTATAAAAAAAACGGTCCTAGTGACAAGCCCATCATGGGTTCGAAACTTAGATCAATAAAAAAATATAAAAAAACGTGTGATAACGCTCTGTTATACGTAATCGCGAGGTAACCTGACGATTACCCGTATGATAACATCCCCTGCGTGTCCACCCTGGCAATAAAATAAATATCAAAGTGGAATAATCCTAGATTTACAGTCCATACGAGTTACCCACACCAACCACACACACTCCCACCAACCGACTGCGTAGATATTCCTCTCCATAGCGGCACAAGTGTGGTGATATCTCGCTCGCACCATGCATTTAAGCTTCATCCATTTGTTGAGGTATGTATAGAAGACTGTGACTTCGTCTGTCGCTTTGTTGTTGATCGTACCACCTGGTTTTGGGCGATTAGAAAGGAAAATGACTTACCAGTTCATTTGTTTTACAGTTCCCTACTAAGTAGGATAGGATATACATGTTTATCCTCTTAACTGTGAAAACGCAAGGGGGTTAACACACTTGCAATCGTCCGATTACCTCGCGCCCACCGTCAGGTTACCGGAGCTATTGGAATGTGTTTTATGATTCAGACGTTCCTTTACTATGTGTTGTACTGAGCACCAGATTCTTAATTATTTCGACCACTAGGAGTTGTGCTGAGCACCAGAAATACGTTTTTTAACACTGGGTGTTACATTAAACTATACTCCTTACCATTTTTAGCAGTATACTTGCTACTAACCTGTTAAATAAATCTCGTATCCCAACGAAACGACAGTGTAAGCTTTCGAGGTAACCGCGCCAGGAAGAATCGTCATACTATCCCATTTCGACGTCAAAGGATCGAAATAACTGACGTCATTGGAACGTTCGTGTAAAGAAGCGATTCTAGTTTCTCCACCGAAGATCATGACGACCTTGGTATAATAGGCTGGTCAGTAAGCTTTGGTTGGGATTTGGAAATATTTTTTAGTTACAGCCTGGTTAAATTTCCTGTTTTAACATTTGTAACGACAATGGTTAATAAAAACTATATACGATCGGAAGATTATTTACATTTCCCAAACATCCTGAAATAAGTGACTTATTATGAGTTCCCTTCACAAATACGACACACTGTTCGCGCTAACCGTTCCACAAGACCGTTGATTTATCTACAATTTTACCATGCTGAGTTCAAACATCATTGGCTCGTCACAAACACGGTTTATAATGTGAATTATGTACAATTTATTTTTTTTTAATTTCAAACTCCAGTTCGGCTTCAAATGAATGTTTATAAAAATGGTATATTCATCGGTCGCTTTGAGTATTCGGCGAAACGAATATCTTCATTTTACCAGGCGATGCGTTCGTATATTACTGGTATATGTATCTGTAGCGATAAACTTTCGGCCACACGAACGAAAACTTTCGGCCACAATTAACTGCAATTTTGATACACATCCCAAAAATAACTCAACGTACACCAGCTAGCAGCTTAAAATTTAAACACTTACTACTTGTCTGTACTAACCTCTCTACTTGTCCGTTTCCTTGGCTTTCTTTGCTGGTCGGTGAACATTCCAGAAACATTTGAAGAATGCTGATACGAGATCGCATCCGTTATCTGAGATGTTGCTTTCAATGATGTTCAGTAACACATTACAAAATATGATAAAATATAAAAAAAAGTTTAAAGACAGGATAGGATGATCATTTTTTTGTGGATGGTAAAACGAAGAAGGTAAGACATTATCAATTGTCAGATCAACTCGTGCCGTCTATCAGGTTTTGTGGAGCTAAAAAAGTTTATCATGTTAGATAGAGTCAACTGTTCAGTTACCTTCCGAAGGGCAAAACAATCTAGCAAAAGGTTAGTTTCGAACCTCTAACCATTCGGTTGGCGACCAACGATCTAACCGTATGATCTAAACGGCCGATCGTGCTGTATAACATATTGATCACATTTGATACATTTTTCATTATTACCTTCTGTAAACAGTAGGCGTTGTTGTGTAACAATGGCTCCATCGTCGATTGTAGTTTGAGGTATTCAGGTCTAACAAAGGGAAGCCGAACGGACTCTGTGAATAAGTGAGTCATGTGAACTATATATACCCCCCAATAACCAACCATTGTTACCTAATAATCGTTGCGTGAACAAATTCGGATCAGTTTGGTGACGTAACCAACGCATTGCCGCGTCATATACGAGATCTTCTCGCGATACATTGATGTCGTCATCAGTGAGGTAATCAATGACGTCATCAACGCTAAGACAAAGAAATTCTTTCTGTGTAAAATCAAGATTGAAGTGTCTGAAACGTCGAACTTAAGACAAACCTGTTGTATGACGTCATTGAAGTTGTGACGCGCGTATTCTTTTGCGATTCGCGTCACTTCCGGGCAAGAATATTTCGTCGCCAAACTTAAAATCTGGATGAAACGTGATACAAAAGTTTTTTAATCGCATTGCAAATGTATGTGCTAATCATTCAATTATAAATGTAATGGTGACGACTCACTACATTGTTAACGCGTTCTGGTATGGGTTTAAACAATAAGAAAATTAGGCATTCTTCAATAACGTATTTCGAATTTTATTGGAATCTTATCATTTTATTTGATTATGCATTACAGCTGTATTGATATTTCTTTATTAAAAAAAAGTAAGGAAAGGAAAATTAAATGTAGTGATCTAGTAATAAAATAAATCAAAAGCAGTGCTTTTAAATCGCGAAGTGAGAATTGAAGTATTTATTGGAAGTTTACTGCTTATCATCTAAGATTCCCAATAATCTATTTTAATCCCATGATGTATATTAGAATTAAATCCTTTAATAAAATGGAGGCATTAGGAACATTCTTTATAGGATATTCATGTTTTTCCCCGTGAATGGGACCACTCGGGGTTACCACACGGGCAATCGTCAGATCACCTCGCGCCCATCGTCGGGTTACCGGAGCTATTACAGTGTGTTGTGTATGGTTTACAGGCTCCCTCAAGAACCCATTAATCACCTGGATTTAGCCAATGTCACTTAAGTGCCTTGCCCAAGGACACAACCGACTAAGTAGCGACCAGTTTGCTGCAACCTGTCGGTTGAAAGGCGTCGCACTAAACCACCAGACTAACCGGCCGGACCAAATAGACGATCCCATTTCTTTTTCAGGTAACAGGTTTTAGCACGACGCAATAATTAGTTGTAGCAGTGCAAAAGCTATCGTGAGGTGACACTGTTTTATAGTATGACTTCTTCGAGAAAGGTTGTATTTATTCAAAATTACCTGCAAACAATTGGTCGAATCCACGCACTTTTTGAGAAAGTTTTCAGCGGCGTTTCGTAGTGATAATATTCCCAGCAAATCCGACGTTATAAACACATCGGCGACGTTGGATTTTGACAACAAGCAGGTCCCTAGACGGGTGATGACGTTCATGAATGATCAATATTGGGGCAATCAATGTTTTTTTTAACCGAACCAAGTTTTGAATCCAAGTTAGGTCCTTGACTGGAACCGTTTTTGTATAGGTCCGTATATGTATCGGTCGCGATAACCATTCGGCCACACGACTGTACGGAAATCAATGTTGGTGGAAAGGCTTTGGGATCGACGCTTATACAAGCCTACTTGCAGGGATAACTAATCGAAAAATGTATGAACATATTTGTGGGTTAGGTTATTAGAATCTTGCATTGTATCTTTTATTAAGTTCATAAGCTTAACACTTTTGTTTTTTACCGGGTAAGTTTCGCACTCATCTTGTGCGAGTCACGAATAGCGGTTATTTGTACAAAATTTGGTAAATGTATCGTTCGCGTTAACCATTTAACCACTCGACTGTATAACACGGATAAAATGATGGTCAAGCGACGTTTGCCGAAATCTACGGTTGTTCTTTTCCAACTGCTCGTGTGGCGGAAAGGTTACCGCGATCGATACATATACTGATTTATATATATAAAAAAACGGTTTCGGCAACGCGCTCATCATTAGTTTTAAACTTAGCCCATGAAAAAAAAAATAACCAAATGTTATATCAATACAAGCTTAGTGCCAAACTTGACCCGATTAAAATAGTATCCTATACCTGTGTACGCGAAGTGAAGGATTTGAGCCAGAGACCCAGGTTCGATTCCATGCAAAGTAACTTTTCTTTCGTTGCTTTCACGAAGGTCGTATGAGAACATCGCCTGTAGGAATAATTTGCTTACTTCGAACGAGGGGTGCCAGGATCTCTTGGACCGCATGATCTCTTTATGAAAACTAATGTTAACCCTGTCCCTAACACTAATCTCAACCCTAGAACTAACTGTAACCTAACATTATGATTATAATATTTATTTAAGTTTTACTTTTTTAGTTCTTCACGAGACTTTGTTAATTACGAAGTGTAGTAAGCGATCTAAGCGTTCCAAGCGCTCCTGTAGAAATTAGAGGTGCCGCAAACGATTGGTGTTTAAGCGGGAATTGGTGTTTAAGGAGGGTTTAATAGAGAGATACGGTCTGGGATGAAGCATCAGAAATATAACGCGACTGGTATTTCTCTTCAATTTTTGTTCTCTTGAAACGTAATTTATTATACTTGTTTGATGCTTTACCATTTTTCAGTTTAATATGCATTTCGCATCCGAAATATAATGTTTTATTGGAGAGGCACCGTTTGCAATGGGAATCAGACCTTTAACGCAACTGATATCTATAATTTGTGTTCTCATTTGCGACGTTATTTAATATATTTTATATAGCCTAATGCTCTACGATATTAAAGTTTATTATGCATTTTGCATCCGAAATGTGGATAGCAGCGCGTAAAACACGCACAGCACTGTAACAGGAAAAGATGACACAACGAACAAGCGTTTAATCATAGCACATGTGTAAGAAATAACCTCAGACCATGTTAACCGTAGACACGCCGGTTACACCATTGTATAAACAGGATATGATGTTATTGTTTTATCCCTGTGAATTATACTCGGGGTCTTAATACCTTCATTGGAGTGTGCTTCATATAACAGAGAGATTGCCACAGTTTTTTTTAATTTTTCAACCAAGTTCACGTTTTAAAATCCGAACAATTTCAAAATGAATTATACTGTATTGGCTAGTTTATATTACAAAATAAGAAACCTGCTGTAATCGAGGACATTTAAAAAATCCTTTTTCGTTTTACAGTTCGTTCAATATTTATAGTGGCCATTGCGGACCATTTAAGCTACAAAGCACACAGATTTGTTACAATATTTTATCGATTTGTTTGCAGAGGGATGTTACGTTCGTGTGTGTTTGTATCAACAGCTATTAATCATCAAAGCTGACTATTTCACCAAGCTACCACCAACGAATATTAGCGTATAAAATGCGGTTTTATATTCTAGCCTAATCTGAACAATCACCAGCCGCTGGTTAGTTAATTCTATCTTTAGTTTAGTTTTTGTTTCCACGATGAAAACACAAAGCAGGACCTCTAATAAAATTTGGAAAACGGGAAAAACGGCAAAACGACAGTGGTTAGAACACGTCTAAAAACCAATAAATTTCAAAGTTTCGGTAAAATTAGACGTGGCACATAAACCCATATCTGGGCAATGATGTTAAACGCGTTATTTAAATTTATTGTTTTAATGGATTAAATAAAACTTTATGTACCAATACACTTGCAAATCGCTCCTGGTACCTGAAGGTAGCCACGTGATAATCTTTGTTTAGTTTGTTTGTTTAGTCAATTTTTGTTTCCACGATGAAAACATGAATCAGGACTATTAAAAAAAGGGTTGGAAAACGGGAAAAAAGACAGTCGTTAGAACACGTCTCAAAACAAGGAATAAATTATTAAAATTCGGTAAAATTAGACGTGGCCGCTAAACCCAAGCAAAAAAAAAATTAAAAAAAAATTTATTCTTTATAAAACCAAAATTACACTATTACACAAAGCCTCGAAGAAAAGTCTAAAACGAATGTTCGTGTTATAAAACCCCTTACGAGTTCCCACACGCGGTGGTAAACATGATTGCTTTGCCTCTATCTTAAATTAAAGAAAACAAGGTCTAATATACCTAGGTAACTTGGGATTTACGCCGCGTCCGTATATATTTTTGAACTGTTTTAATTTTTTATGTTATAACGACTGTCGTTTTGCCGTTTAGCCTTTTCTGTATTGCAAGTTCGTATTTTTTCCACAGTTGAACGAAAAGGCCGTTGTTATACGGGCAATTATCAGATTACCACGCACCTACGTCTCAGTGTGTTGTGTATGATTAAGACGTCTTTTAAATTGAAAAATAACCCAATTGTCTGGGTTCAGGCGATGTGCGCTAAGTGTCTTGCCCAAGGACACAACCATCTAGCTAACGATCGGTTTTGAAACTATAACTCTTGAAAGACGGCGTAGTAACCCATATTAGGCTATATTTCAACGGACGACTGTTGTTGACCCCATTAAACCATTTGGTTAAGATAACGTCCATTAAGTGCTTTGCCTGTGTGCACAACCGACCAGTTGCAGGCTTTAATCTCGCAAAAAAAACTTTAATTTAGAGATATGGGTTTTACAAGTAGCTTTTATATAAGCTTCACGTCTTGTTAAGCCGAAGGACCGGCAGCTAACCTTAAAATAAGGACAACTTGAAGCGAGTACAACTCGATGACACTCGAATTCCCGATCTTCAACTGCGATTATGACGTCAGTAAGTAACGATTGTTCCCTCATCAAGTTCATTTCTCGTAAGTTAGAAGCAACTTGGAGGGGAAACTATGGAAAATAAACCTTTCTTGTCAATTTGTAAGTTTTTTTTGTAAGCGGTAAAGGAGGCCAAAATTTCCTATACACATTGACCTTGGCTATAAAATAAAAAGGTAGATTAAGTGTGCAGGCACTAACTAGCTATTCCACCAACAAATATTTTAATATAACCGGTAATGTTGTTCAAATCATCGCGATCGAATGTTTGAACATTTATCCACACTAAACATAGTGTTCATTAACCAGTGGTGTAAATCCAAATTCCACATAAGTTGAATATACTCCTAAACTCGGTGTATTATCGATATGCATGAACGCTCACATATTGAACTGTAATCCGAAGTGTCACAAATTGACGTAACTTCCGCGTACCATACAACGTAATGACGTAACTGTTAACAACACTTACCACGAATTGACTGCACGGGAAACTCATATTAGCTGGTGTAACTGCGCCCCAAAAACACCATCTCGGATAAAATAGACGACAATAATCACTTTATATTGTGTTTTTTCAACTGAATACTGTTGGTTGACTGAATTAGTGCTTAGAATTAAATAAAATACACTAATACCCATAAGTCACAGTCGACAAAATACTACATAAAAAAGTTTTTTCAGGAATCAAGAAAATGTAATATTGCTTTTTTCTATGGCTCCTTTAAATTCGCCCGGACAATTCCTAATCATTTCTGTTCTGTGAGTAACTGATAACTATTATTTGTAATCTTGAAAACGATTGAACTAAATCTAACTACGCCAAGTAACTAAAGTCATTTAAACCTTATACACGTGCAGAGAATCAACCTTCAACTCCACTGTGGAGCCACAAAGCACTTTGTTGTGTTAAACAAGCATTCCTTTATGACGTGCTACGCCCATTGTGACCGAATGAGTGTTTTCATTCTAGACTGGTTTCTGAAACTAAAACAAACATTTACTTAACCAGCAGTTCAAGAATGTTGGGACGATTTTATATTTGTCATATTTGTTTGCTTTCAGCTTTAAATTTAAGTTTATATTAGGAGTAAATTATACGTTATTTTGTTTTTGAATAATTGTATAGAAAGTCGTCAGTATGTGGAAAATTGGATTGAAACATTTGCCGAATACAGCCATGATCTTTGTCATTGTAAATGCTGGGAAAACAGTTTTATGCAATATTGAATCTGCCACCTTCCGGTTCCCATGATTTACTATGGCCATATTGCGGCAATTCATACCCGTGTATTGTTTTGTGGAGGCGATTATCAAGGCAATTCATCAGGATTGCTTATTGAATTTTACTATAATAAAACTACAAAAACTGTGGCCATCAATATCGGTGGTTAAAGCACGGCCAAAGGTAAAGAACCTATAATTAGTAAGGAAAGTTGTGCATTTAATTTGACAAAAGATTGTACAGGTAAACAATGTTCAAAAAGTCAAACGGATATGTTACAGCATAACAAAGTACACTCCGGCCCTGCACTTTGATTTTTAGCTACCACAATTAGTTTCTGCAACACAATTTTTCACAGAATTGTTTATAAAAATATATATTTAAAGATTTTAAACTTAATATTATGAGTTTGAAATGCTACACAATCGTTCCTACGCATTTAAAAACATTTAATTTAAATTTTGTAATGTTGACGTGTTTTTAAAGACAACTTAGTTTTAAATAACAACAATGATACCAATTTACCTTAAAACACATGATTTTAAGAAATTACCAATCAATATTGCTTTAATGACATTTATTTACGTTTTTTTACAAAATATAACAGGTAAATATATGTACACATACGTGGCTTTAAACCTTTAAATACTTAAAAGAAACATAATTGAAGTTTAAAAAACGAGCACTTAATGATACTAATTTTCATTTTATATTTAATATACATAAATTGTTTGATTTGTACTAGAAATAAATTACTTTATGTAGGTATGAGTGCTATTTCAAAAGCCACATTAAAAATTAAATGAAAATAGAAACGGATTAAGGTTATGCATGCACATAGTAAGCAGATTAAAACTAATCTAGTTTTAGTATTGCAATAAGGGGTTATAAGTACCAGCAGCATAAGCCACTTTATCTGAGTAAA
>CH002967.1:537362-555240 GCA_000149265.1 Ciona savignyi
ATAATTCACAAATACAACTGCACCATGTTCAATGTAAAAAAAGCAATTTAATTTGTTTGTGTTCAAATTTGTTTAATTTGACCTGCAGTAATATCAGTACTACCAATAACATAATTAAAATTTGAAACCATTTGCTGAAAGTTTGACGATGATTGGAAATCCTGTGGCCTCATTTTCAGTGTTTTAGCTTGGAAAATCCCTGTCTGGAAAACAAGCAGGAGCAATCAATGTCCAAACGTAGATTATAATTCCAGCCCATGCTGTGCTTATTTTAACCCACATTGCTGCATTGTTGCCATTTACCAAGCTGCCTTCCAAGGTTTGTTGCACATCAGTAGGAGTGAACCAACCTGTCAATGACATCATAACATACAGACTGGTCAGCATGAAGATAAAGTGAAAGAATGAGTAAGAATAAGACACAGCATCTGATTCGTCATCAATCACCGCCTGGCCATCTCCCCGCTTCCCACTTTCAACATCATCAAATGAATCACCTCCCCCACAACAGCAACAACAGGATGGCTCTTCAATTTCACTTTGATTTGCGCGCAACGTAAGTCGTTCGTGTTCAGATGCTGAAGTCGTCCGCAAGGATACATAAATTACAACGATGAACACAAAAACCAACCCGACGACTATTGAGATCGTGTTGGAGACTTGATCTTGAGTTCCTTGGAAACACGTTGTAAGGTTCATGGTTACAATATTGTTTGTGAGTACCGCTCTATACTCCCCTGGGTTGCTTGCTATTGCGGAGTATGTCAGGTAACTGACGTATACTGCAACAACAGATGATTGCAAAAGCCCGGATCGTGGTTGGTGTTTCTGAACTTTTGGAGAAATAGCGAGGAATGATACGACAATAACCAACGACCAATTGACTCCAATAAATGCCTTGTTCAATGTGCATCCAATGCTATCCGTGTAGTAAATAACCATAAGTATAAAGCCAGTCAGAGAAGCTGCATAAAATAGAATAGTAAAAAAGCCGAGAGCCATTAGCCATCCTTTGTTATCATCAGCTCCGGAAAGCCAACTCGCATTCCAGGTGTGTGCAAAGTCAACCAACAGGATCAGTTGAAGGATGATAAACAAAATACCTCCTATCATACCGATATACAGGATGGCTTGGATGAATGTTGAAGTGTTGGGAACGAAGAATGCACCGATGCATAAACCAGCTAGGATTAGGAATTTGAAAAACCAAAAACCATTTTGGATACTAGCACGGCAATCTGATGAACTCTTCACACCGAAAGTGATAATCATCATAAGAAAGAAGAAGCAGGTAGCCCCAAACATGAGTTTATACACAGCTTCAACACCAACTATAGCATTGCAGTTGACTCCTTGAGTTGCACAAAGCTGAGCGTAGAACCAGATACTTTTCAAACTTTCCTGGACTGTTGAAGAAAGCATGACACAACTGACTGCAGTGCATATCACCAAGTAGAACATGTACATAAGTCGGGTGCCTGTGGAGGTTTTGATGCTTGGGCAGCAGGCACAGCAAAGGGAACATGCTGCTGAGCCACAGCAGCATGCAACTTGGCCAATCAGACAGGGTATACACATTATTTATCAGCCTTGAAATAACAAATTTAATGTTAAAAAATAATAACAGTTTAAATGAACCAAGTGTTAACTAATCAAAATATACATTCGGTGATGGATATAACCATACACTGCTTAAAAATCATAAACAATTTTAGACCTGCATATTGTAATATTTAAGTTCTTATACACACAACTTTTAAGGGGTCCCTTTTCCAAATTTATTTAGGCAGACAGCCTAAATATTAAATAAAATTGTGTAATAAACTGCCTTCTTCTGGGTGGCTTAGCAAAATACTCATTGTACTTAGATACTTTATGTTTGGCTAACCAAACAATACACTACTGTATAACCAGCCCGATATAAAATGTATAGCACACTCTTCACTAGTTAGGCCTATGGATTTTTGCAGTTTGAAAAATACTTTAAAGAGCCAATAGTTTTTCAGGGTTTTACACAAACAGTCGGTATGTGAAAATGTGGTTAAACGTTTATACGCACTTACATTGGTTGCCTCTAATTACTACAGAATCACTTAAAACCTTAACCCTCCAAGCAATCCTGTAGTAGTTGGAGGTACCCACTTTCAGTTGCTTTTATTATTAGGTGGCAACTTCAATGATAACTGCATGTTTTTTTGTTGTGTCCTAGTTAAACTTAATTTTTAATTATTTTCATATTGTTTAAGTTTGTTCAAATAAAAATCTACATATACAATAAACTAAAGTTATTGCTTGTGTTAGATTTTGAACTAGCTGTTTTTATAAGTACATCTGTTTTAATAAGCAAATTTATTTAGGCAGCCAGCAGACAATAGGGTTTACGATTGCTTTTTTTGACATGGAATAGTTGCCCAAATTCAACGAAATTTTTATAGTTTAGTTAAATTGACATCTAATAAGGTATAAAAAAATAGGGGAAAACTAAAAGGAGGGAAACTGCAAACTAAAATATAAAATAGCGCGTTAGAGTAAGTTTTAAACATGGAGTTGGAGTTTCCATAGTTTTAATGAGCATTTTCCCTTCTTCCCGCTTTACCTTCTTTAGGTGTTGTTCAAAAAATATTCATATTTGAAAAAAAATATTATTTTTTATTTATATTTAATATTCATATATTAAATATTTTCATAGGATAGGGAAACTTTCTCAGAATATTTGGAATAACACAAGCTTATTTAATATATATAAAGTTATACTGTTATTGTCTGCTGTCTGCCTAAATAAATTTGGTTTATCCTAGCATAATTAGAGAACATCTATTTACGGATATTAAGGCTTTTAACCTTGCTAAACCATATGCTTATGAGCACTCATTGTTTAACTATACAATGCCCAAGAACGGCTGTGACAAAACAATCATTATGACTAACTTACAATCAGCTTTGTTTCTATACTAGCATCAGCTGACCTAACAATCATGTGTCACGTGACCGACATCGCCAAGCAATAGCGGATTTACATTAAAAGAAAAAAGAAAGAAAAACTTAGGAAAAAGATTACAATCATTTTTTCAAACTTTTGTATTTTTTGGTCATGCAAAAAAAACTTTATGGTAATACAATATCAAAAGTTTAAACAAAAATGAACAAATAGTATAAACAGAAAAAAAATATATATAGGCCTGTGGGCTCGCGCTTTTTTTGTGTGTTTAACTGACCGAGGCGTTAGCTGAGCTTGTTTAGGCTGGCTGCCTAACGGTCTCTCGCGAGCTGCGCAGCGGAAAGTCTATTCTCCACAGAACGCACACTAATAATTATAGTGACCAATATTTCTTCGTTGCTTAATCTCTTCTCAATTCCAAAATCTGATTCCTTGTTCAGTATAATTGTATTTTACGTCTTTAAATACTTGTGATGCAGGTTACTTATTCTAAATGCGAATTATATAGTCTGGCGCAAGTTACTTAGGTTGAGGTAGGTTATATCATACTATTCAAATTTCCAGATTATATAGGGAATTTAAAAGGTGCGATAAGTTTACGTGCGAGACGTTTCACATCTGCACGTTTGACTAACTGTGGGGAATTGGGTTGAAAAACTATGTTAATGGTTTAAAGCAGAGGAAGTACAAAGGGCCGTACAAGGTGATAATTACGTAAAAAATAATAAAACACGTGAGAAAAACATCAAACACAAAAAGCGACGTTTAAAACATAAAAATATTTTTAACATGGAATAATATAATCTAATATTTGTATACGATATGCTACAACATCTCATTTTTTCCACATTTTGTTAAATTTGATCATATAAAATTAATATCTCGTTGAGCATATCGGTTCATTTAACACTTTGGTGACATAATTCTACACACGTGATGGTAGATCGAACCTGCAAAACTAAAACAGAAAATTGGGCGACAAAAAAAACAAACAATCAAACAGCATAATCGAACATCATTCTGTCTGTGGGTGCGTGTCGGCGTGAGTGTGTATATGTGTTACTCGTGAGTGAGTTGGCCGTAACCTCTTAACGTCAGTGATGTTATAATCGCGACCGGTATCCTTGCCATTAGCAAACGAACGTCAGCCCACCAAAATTCTTAATGCGGGTATAGTGAAGTAGTCATCTAGCCTTACCTAGCTTAGTAGCATATTGACATCGCTGTTGGCGTTCACGGCATCTTATTGATGCATTCGAACATTATAATAAATTACCAGTACAGTTGAAAACTGTACCTGACGCTTTCCTTTTCGCGCAGTTTAGTTCCCGGAATTACCATTGTTCTACAAGTGTGTCTCATAAATCGACAGTCGTGCTGGCCTACGCAACACTCTACCAAAACGGGTTTGTCTGACGGGCTGAACAATTTCTGTCCTTACCGGTGAGGTAGTCTGTTGGACCGAATTGTCCAGATCAACTGCTATTCTGGTGATGTCGTTTTCACCAGCAACAGTTAAATCGCAAGGGTCATTAGGCATGTTTGGACATACACTTTCTAATGTTTCTGTTACATCTAATAGGGTGCTAGCAGGCTTGAGTCGATCGATTGAGACAGTGGTTTCGACATTTCCGAAATCAATTTTGAAATACTTTCGTTCGCGGCTTAATACACGAACACGGGCCTTGATAGGGGCGCTGAAGGGAACGTTTAACTGCGTCTACCCTAATAAAAACATGAGAACACGTTCGCAGTCGCGGATCAATGTGTTCGACTGTATTACCAGGTCTCCGGGGCAAGGTAGGGCGCAAAGTCGACATATGCTCATAAAGCCGTTGTAAAAACGCACTGTGGTCCACAGGAAAATCTGGTGAATCAAAAAATTGACCAGGTAACCTCAGAGCGCTTCCGTAAACAAGCTCTGCACTTGAACACTTTATGTCTTGCTTATAAGCAGCCCGCAACCCTAGTAAAACCCATGGCAAATTATCCAACCATCCACGACCATTGTCTTTGGCCATAATTGAGGCCTTAAAGGTCCTGAAAAACCTCTCCGCAATACCGTTAGATTGTGGATGATAAGCGGTGCAGTGTATAACCTTGCTACCCAGGAACTTAGCCATATCGTGCCATAACGATGAGGTAAATTGTGAACCCCGATCAGACGTAATTTGCGATGGACAGCCAAAATTCGCGACGTAGTGCAAACAGAACGCATTGACCACAGTCTCGGCTGTGATGTTAGTTAAAGGCACAACAACGGGATAACGCGTGAAACGATCGATCGCAAGAAGCACGTATTTATACCCGTCACACGCAGGTAAAGGCCCAGCAATGTCCACGTGAACAGAGTGAAATCGGGTAGAAGGAACGGGAATGGTATCAATTTTAGAAAACGTGTGTCGTCCAACTTTTGACTGTTGGCAAGACAAGCACGCCTTCGTGAAATCGCGAACATCCGCATTCATTCCTTGCCAAACAAAGCGTTTTCTTATCAACTTTTGTGAACCCCTCACACCAGGATGAGCTAGAGAATGGAACTGATTAAACACCGTCCGTCTAAAACCATCAGGTATAACTGGACGAAAAGAACCCAATGATACGTCGCCCCATAAATAAACACCATACTCTGGAAGCAGTCGAGATTCTAAAATCAAATCGGTGTCTGGAGAGTCGCGCAGACGGCGAATCGACTCATCAGTACTCTGAGCAGCGGCCATAGACACATAGTCAATTCCAGAGTTATCAATGTACACTGCGTTAACATTGGGACGCGACAAGAAATCAGCAACGGTGTTGTCCGATCCACTTAAATGCTCGATTGTGCAATTAAATTCGGACACAAAACTTAAGTGACGACTTTGCCTAGGTGTGGCGAGCTCGACGCGTTTAGACAAAGCAGACACCAGGGGCTTATGATCAGTAAATATGGTAAAACAGCGTGATTCTAGATAATACCGAAAATACTTCAACGAATTGTAGACCGCTAACAATTCCAAGTCAAATGCGCTGTATTTCCGCTCTGGGGGTGTCAGAGTTCTCGAAAAATACGACAGAGGTGCCCAACTACCATTGACTTTCTGTTCGAGGACGCTGGCAACAGCAACTGTACTAGCGTCAGTTACTAATCGAGTCTCGGCATCCGCTATTGGGAAAGTAAGCGTTACATCGTGAGCTATCACCTTCTTGATTTTTGTAAAAGCAGCGACCGCCGCGTCGTTCCAAACTATTGGTTCGCGCCTTCTAAGCTTGGGCGATATCATCGCATTTAATGGAGCCATTGTCGTGGCGTAGTGCTTAACGAACTTCGAATAAAAATTACAAGCTCCAATAAAACCTCTTAAACCCCGAACGTCAACAGGAGGCGGGAAATCGACAATAGCGGCGACTTTGGATGCAGGAGGCTTAATACCCTCCTTGTTTACAGTGTGGCCAAGAAAATCTAAAGTATCAACGCCAAAAACACATTTTTCTTTATTTAAAATTAAGCCAAATTTGTTGACACGCTCAAATACTGTTAACAGATGCTCAACGTGCTGTTCCCTATTCATGCTGTGGACAATCAAATCGTCGATATACACGAACAGAAAGGGAAGATCGGAGAACACCTTATCCATTAACATTTGGAAAGTTGCACCACTATTTCGCAGACCTAAACTCAAGCGGGTAAACTCGAACAAACCGAATTGGGTAATGACCGCTGTCTTATGGACATCGGACGGTCTGACAGGGACTTGAAAATAACCGGACTTCAAGTCTATTTTACTAAAAATAGTGGCACCACTTAAATTAGAAGTCATATCGGCCAAGAGTGGAATTGGATATCGAGAAGGCACAGTAATCAAATTTAACATTCTGTAATCAACCGTCACACGAAACCCAGAATCTTTCTTAACCAGATGCAACGGACTGGCGTAAGCCGAATTTGAGCGACGCAATATCCCTTTGTCTACAAGTTTCGCGATCTCTTGCTTTGCCGCTCTCAGTTTAACGGGGTCAAGGCGACGGACACGACATCTTACAGGATAACCATTGGTTTCTAACTCATGCACGACGTCGTGCTTAACCGGTTCAAGAAACCTATTCTCGTCAAATGCCTCCGGGAATAAGTCAAATACGTCTGTAAACTCCTTGACATCTGATGCCATAACCTTAGGACGAGCAGGCACTCTCGATTCTACAGTCTTAGAGTTAATACGGGGAACCGGGGCGCGATAATTAGGCTGATTTCGAAAAGAAACAGGACGGTATGGCATGGAACGACGGAAACGATTGCCTGGGGACCAGCGTGCATTTTGGGGGTTGGGACGGTATAAGTTCCTAGTCGTAGGCACTCGAAAAATACGACGATTACGCACGTCTACAGCAATTCCAAAACGAGCAAGAAAATCGCTGCCTAGGATGGGATATCTAACATTTGCCACACAGAACCTCCAGCGAAAAGGACCCATGTTATGCAACGATATAGTCAAAAGTTGTTCCCCGAAGGTTTCGATTCGCGATCCATTTAAAGCACGAAGCCCTAAAGTTGAACTACCGACCGATCTACCGGCGACACCCGGTGTGACACACGAAATTTGGGAACCGGTATCGACTAAAAACGACAGGCCGTGAATACGGTCAGACACGAAGATCAAATTACGATTTGAGCAATCAAAACTGGAACCCACAAAACGCACTCGTTTGTGATTCGCTGGCATCGACAACGAGTGCGTAATTAGTTTTTTGGAGCAGTAGTATTGAATGCATTCCAATTACAGGGCTGGACACATCGCTCAGCGTTTCTTCCAAACCGGTTGTGAAAATAACAAAACCTACGCGGACTACGATTGTAATTACGAGGAGTTCCGGGGCGGCGATTCCCACGGAAACTGTCCCGGCGCCGTAAAGGAGGAGATTCACGGGAGACAAAATCGGCCGGACGTCTATCGTAATTGTCCGTCGGTTGGTCATACACCGGACGAGAACGCGCCGTTAACTGTTGCAATGAACTCGTAATAGATTCTAAGCGACGTTCTAAGGATTCGTTAATGAGCGCCTGTTTGCGTTGGTGTAAGTAACTTTCCGGACAACACAGGCTTGTGCCCTATTATCATTGAGTCGGCCCTAGAAGCCAATTCATCAAGGCTTAAATGACACAACGCTTTGAGCACCATAGAGACATCTGGAGGGAGGCATTTTAAAAGTCTATTACGCATAAACAAAATCCACGAATCCTGATTTCTATTCAATCCGAGCAGTGATTTCATTCTAGCCACAAAATCACTAGGCGAATTTTCACCAAGCTCAGTCGTTTCAAGCAAAGTCTCGAGCTTTTCATTCTCACTACGACCATATCGCTTTAAAAGTGCATTCTTAAGAGATATAAAAGGAATATCAGCTAAGGCATCGGTGCAATCGACCACACGAGAAAATTGCGACTCGTTTAATGCCATCAGTACGGACTCGTATTTACCGGCTTCCGAAAGGACATTGTTATTTGAAAAAAATAATTCCGCTCTAGCAAACCAATGTTCGGGAGATTTCTCCGTAAAAGGCGGCAACTCAACGGTCTTTTTCGTAGCCTTAATATAGCAGACATGTGGAGTGGAGGCCATATTCTGGTCAAAATTAGCAGTCGGGGGCAATTCTGCGGTCATTGGAATATGTTCTAGCAAGGGATTGCGACTATCGGTTTCGCGCAAAATGGTGGTGGGCGGAGCGTTCACGTGCGAATAACCCGGAAATCCCAGAGCACAATCAAAAACATCACTGACCTGTTCATGTTGAGGAATAGCTTTCTCGTGTAGCTCTGGACTGGCAAATGGCTCTTCCGTCCGGTGCCTTTGTGGTGTGGTGTTCGGTCTAGCGAATGAACATCCGAATCTGCGCATGACTGCTATAGATTAATATTGGTGGCCCAAAAATCCTGATTTAGAATGCAAAAATATTTAATATTATAAAAATTAAGACTACCTTGAAAATACTTAGTCGTTTTTAAAAAAAATAAAAATATAAGAAAATATAACTACGATAGTAAAAATAGTTAAATAATACGATACTCTCGATGCAGCTCGTCAGGCTCCTAGTTCTATCTTCAAAGGCGTCGATGCGATGAATACTCGTGCAGCAAATCTTATATGTCGAAAATTCGGAGAAAGTTCGTAGTGAAAGATTGATATCCGCTTTTAACGATAGCGTCTTTTGTTCTTACAGCTGACACAACTTCTCTTGTTTTCCTCTTGCTTCGGACTCTTATCTCTGTAAATCTTCGGCTTCGATAAAACTTCAGCCTCAAAATTTTTTCTAGACAGGTTGCGTGTTCGAGTTCACTTTACGGAAGTCGCCAATGTGGGCTCGCGCTTTTTTTGTGTGTTTAACTGACCGAGGCGTTAGCTGAGCTTGTTTAGGCTGGCTGCCTAACGGTCTCTCGCGAGCTGCGCAGCGGAAAGTCTATTCTCCACAGAACGCACACTAATAATTATAGTGACCAATATTTCTTCGTTGCTTAATCTCTTCTCAATTCCAAAATCTGATTCCTTGTTCAGTATAATTGTATTTTACGTCTTTAAATACTTGTGATGCAGGTTACTTATTCTAAATGCGAATTATATAGTCTGGCGCAAGTTACTTAGGTTGAGGTAGGTTATATCATACTATTCAAATTTCCAGATTATATAGGGAATTTAAAAGGTGCGATAAGTTTACGTGCGAGACGTTTCACATCTGCACGTTTGACTAACTGTGGGGAATTGGGTTGAAAAACTATGTTAATGGTTTAAAGCAGAGGAAGTACAAAGGGCCGTACAAGGTGATAATTACGTAAAAAATAATAAAACACGTGAGAAAAACATCAAACACAAAAAGCGACGTTTAAAACATAAAAATATTTTTAACATGGAATAATATAATCTAATATTTGTATACGATATGCTACAGGCCTATGCTAATGAGGTTTTAGTTTTTTTTGTATAATTTGTTTTCACGATGAAAACATGAAGCAGGACTTTTGATAAAAAATTAAACACGGCAAAATCGACAGTTGTTAAATCACTTCTGATATCCAATCAATTACTTACTTCAGGTAAATGTAGACCACACATAAATGTGTGGCCACAAAACCCAACGTAAAAAAACGAAGTAATATGTGTGGTGAAGCGAACCGTGTAATGGGAAGCCGGCTTTAGGAGAAGGGCCCAAAAGCCGTGGACAACAGTGGAAAAAATAAATAAATAAAATTCCATTGAAAAATAATATATTAAAAAACACAATTCTTGTTGGCCAGCGTAGTAGTGATTATTTGAGAATTAAAATATTAAAACTTTTTTATGTATAGGATAGGATATTCATGTTTATCCCTGTGCACGGGAAAACTAGGGGGTTAACACACGGACAATCGTCCGATCACCTTGCGCCCACCGCCGGGTTATGTGAGCTATTACAGTGTGTTAGTATAGGATATTCATGTTTATCCCCGTGAATGGGAAAACCAAGGGGGTTAACACACGGGCGATCGTAAGATCACCTCGCGCCCAGCTATTGCAGTGTGTTGTGTTTGATAGACACGTTACTTCAATTTGGTAGAACCCATTAATCCGCTGGGTTCAGGCAATGTCAGTAAAGTGCCTTGCCAAAAGACACTACCAACTAGCTAGCGACCAGTTTCGCCCCTCAACCTTTCGAATAAAAAGCGACGCACTTAACCACCAGACTAACCGGCCGGACGCGTATATTATACGAATAGGTTGAAATATTGAGGAAGCAGACATTGTGAAAAATGGTGTGTTTGTTTAAGGAAATTTGATTGTTTAAATTTTTAACATTTATATAAATATTTTGTAATATTGTTTCAGAATATGTGGGGTATTTACGTTATTCAGGATGTAGAGGATATTCATTTAACGGGGCAACACTGAAAGAAGGGAAAGCAGGAAAAAGAAAAGGATGGAAATTGCACACTAAAATTACAGAAACTAATCTAAACCCTGCCCTATACTTTTAATCTCAACCCCAAAACTAACCTTAACTCCAACCCCATGTTTAAAACTAACTCTAATGTCATAATCTTCCATTTTAGTAAGCAGTTTCCCTCCTTTCCGCTTTTACTTTTTTTAGTTGTACCTATTTAATGGTAAAAAGTGGACCAATGGGTAATCTTTACAAAATACTTCGCCAAAACGCAAGTGGTTGTAATTTTCTGATCGTTAACACCCTGTCTATAACGCGTTTTTCTAAGTGTGACTGTTTTTGTTTTAGTCTCGTTTTCCAGATTAACCACATGTGATTAGCAAAAGACGACCGATTAACTTGGCGGTTTAGTCCGACCTAATAGTCTGGTGGTTTAGTGCGCCGGATATCACCTGAAAGGTTGCAGATTCGAAACTACTGGTCGCTGTCGAGTCGGTTGTGTTCTTGGGAAACTCACTTAACAGACATTGCCTGAACCCTATGTAATAATGGTTTCTACCAAATTGAAGGAACGTATGATTTATACACAATCTGTTACTTTTAAAATTGCATTCTCCTAACTCTATCTCGGTTTTTGCGGGCGGTGTAGTGTGTATAGGCCTATGTTTTAATCCACTGGGTTCAGGCGATGTTCGCTAAGTGGTTCAGTTGTAAAGAGTTGAGTTGTTGTGAGGGTTAAGCCGACTGACAACCGATACTGTTAACTGGTAGGTCTAAATTGGTTAATTCGGTATTATGGACGCACAGTTATATTTACCGACAGATTAATCTAATGGTTTAGTTTAGTGCGTCGCCTTTCAGCCGAAGGGTTGCAGGTGCGAAACTGGTCGTTAGCTAATCGGTTGTGTCCTTGGGCAAGGCACCTATCCTATCTTCTTATTTAAGTTTATTTATATCTAATGGCGTGTTTAAATGTTGTTCGTTTTGGCGGCTGTTCCTGTATTATGATTTAATGCTTAACTCTTTACAATTTGTAACTAAAAACATGAATAAAGTAAAATAACTATAATCACTTTTACCATGTTCCTAAAAAACGGCAGTCATTCATATAACAGCTAATCGTCACACTACCTCGTACTGTCAGTCGGTTCCATGAAAGGTCATGGCAGCGTCATTTTGAAGCCTTACGGCACCTTCACACTTAGTTCATCTACATCTACATCGTGTCAGTGCCAGATTAAACTTATTTTTTACTACACGAATTAGGCAAGATCCACATGGTTATTATATTAAAGGGTAAAATTTGTACAGTAAGGCTATTTTAAGAATTTAAAGATCCCATTAGTAGTGTGGTATTTAGACTCTGAAGTTTTAGGATAGGATAAGATATTCATTTGTAGGCCAATACCCGTGAATGGGAAAACCAAGGGGGTTAACACACGGGCAATCGTCAGATCACCTCGCGCCCATCATCAGGTTACCGGAGCTATTGCAATGTGTTGCGTATGATTCACACGTTTATTCAATTTGGTAGAACCCATTAATCCGCTGGGTTCAGGCAATGTCCGTTAAGTGCCTTGTCCAAGGACACAACCGACCATAGCTATAGCAACCAGTTTCGTACCGCACGAAGTCACTAACCGGTCGTTTTAAACAAAATATCCAGGGAAATCCTGTTTTTTATTTAAACTAGATAACAATACGCACATAATTTTATAAGGTAGTTTTTTGCGTGACATTTGTATATCCGATTTTGTGTCGATATTTTATTCACGTGCCTATCTAACCTTTAATAACTTATAAAAACAAAAGTATGTTGCCAAAGTCTAAAAGTATGTTGCCAAAGTCTATTATACGATATCAAATTCTTGATTTGCCCCGTTAAGTGTGCTTGAAACTGATAGTGTCTTTTGACATTAGTTGAATTTCATTTTATGGGGTTTTCCTTTCTCCACTCTGGTCCATACTGTCGGATCAAACCTTCTCCTAAAGCCGCCTCTCTCTCAGTACTAGTCGCACTTTACCGCAAACTCTTCTTCAGGGCTTTATATCATGTTAACTGTACGGTCGTGTGACCAAATGGTTAACGCGACCGATACATATACCGAATAAAATACAAAAACTGTTCGAATAACGATCCCATCATAGGTTCGAAACTTTGGCCGGTTAAAAAAATTGGCATGGTAATTACATTTTGGTTTAGTAGTATAGTTTTCGTGTAGATTTGGCGGCCGCGTCCGCTATATTAATTTAGTTTTATCCATTTTCTTTCAAACGACACGTTTAAACGACTTCATTTCTCTGTCTTTTCTTGTTCCTGTTTCGTGATTTGCATGATTTGCCATTATTTAATGTTGGGGCAAAAATACTTAACTGAACTAAATTAATTTAACCAAAAATTATTCGACACCCATCTCAACCTTAAACCCTTTTCCGGGAATTCCCCCTAATCTCCCAACCCCACTCAATTCATACTGTATATAGATAGCAATTTACGTCCCATAATAACAGGAATAAAATGATCAAGTTAAGCATTTTAGGGAAGTTTATAGCTTAATATGTCAGGTATACAATAAAAAATGGGTTGGCTTAAAAAAAATTATCAGACAAATATTTATTGTGTTGACATATTCTATAAATCGTCTGATTTTACTTAAAGTCACCGGTAGAACCTTCAGCTCAGTGAAGCGTGAAGGCATTTGAAAGCTGACATCTCAAGCTGAATTTTCGACAATACATAAAATTGCTCTAAATACTTTTGACTATCCTTGGATAAAGTCATGTTTGTTGCTTCAAACAGGATTCGATGTGGAACGGCTTTGGGTTTAATCAGAGGCTTCAAGTAAGTTAAATATTATGCAAATTGTTCTATATTATACATTTATTACTTTGGAAATGTTTTAATTGTGTTTCACCAACGCAAAATTAACTGTAATATGTTGACATGGCTATAACGACAAATATATGTTTATTTATCACAAGTTTACGATTTTGATTATATCAAGATAGTGTTAGTCACCTGTTAACCGCAACTACGTGTAAACCCTTTGTAACTAAACATTGTTTGGTCTGTATGCAAAACAATCAGGTCCCCTAGTTTCTTCGTTTCACATTTTAAGTTTTACATTTTACGGTCTTACAAAGTCCCTTGTTTTTTATATAATTTTGAGCGTAAAATCATTATTTTTGCAATATGGTTTAACAATCATTGGCTATTACCCTTCTGTTAATATAAGGAGTTTATGAAAACTAAGATTAATGGAGACTAATGTTTTGCATATTATGCATGAGTTCATTAATATTTCCAGGAAAACGGCGAAGGATGAGACATAAATGGAATAATATTTCCGCTTTTTTGAAATTCGCCATTCGTTTATGCCGACATTAAGCGTACAGTTAATTTATTATCTTGGTTACAATGTTTTATGTTTGCATTTTATTGACAATTTTTAAATTCCATTTCAACCGGCCACTATTAGCTTTCTGTGCAGTGTTACAGAATAACACATTTTTTTCTTCTTTTTTATCCTCGAAGTTTCGACCCACGATGGTCTCGTTATTCGGACTTTTTTTGTGTAGGTCGTATATGTTTCGATCGCGGTATTTATGGGTCCCATTTGAAAAAATGGGACACATATTGTTTTTGTCCGTTTTTTTTTTTTCTTTTTTTCTTTTTTTTCTTTTTTTTTTTTTTTTTTTTCGTCAAACGCTTGACAGGCATGACATGGCGCCCCGACATCTACCAGAAGGAATAATGGAATCGCAATGAAACTTGGTGATTTTTTAGACAACATGGCCTAGATATGCAGAAACCGAAATTTTGGGTAATAAATTTAGGGGAATTCCCCTTGGACGTTAAAAACCAAAACGGTCACATTTTTCTAAAAAAATAGCTTTTTAGGCCATAGCGTTTGAATGGCTGCTCCAATTTGAATCAAATTTGGTGGAATGTTAGTACACTAGTCACTGATTTAACACTTAAAAGAAATAAAAAAATTACCCAGGGAAATACCCTAAAAATTAGACTTTTGTTCTCTAATTATGATTGTGACAAGCATGCCATGTTGCCCCGAAATCTAGCAAAAAGAGTATTGAAATCCCAATAAAAATTTGACATTTGTAACAGAACATAATCTAGATAAGCAGAAACCCAAAATTTGGGGTAATGAATCTAGGGAAATTCCCCTGAGACGTTAAAAACCAAAACATTTTTTTTCTAAAAAATTTGATTTTTTGGGCATAGCACTTGAACGGCTGCTGTAATTTTAATAAAATTCGGTAAAATGTTAAAACATTAGACACTTTGTGCCAATTAAAAAAAGAAAACATTTAATTAGGTTAATTTACATGAAAACAAAGATATGTTCCTAAATTTTGATTGTGGCAGACATGCCATATCGCAATGACATCTCCAACACGAAGTCGACAAATCAGATTAAAACTTTAAGAATTGTTACTTAACATGACTCACTTATGTAAAAACAGAAACTTATCTACCAAACCCAGGGGAATTCCCTGAAATCATGAAAAACTAAATCGGGCCGTTTTGGAAATTTAGCTTTATTTTACTACAGCGCTTGAAAAGAAGCTATAATTTAAAACATTTGTGGTAAAATGTTCGTAAATTTAAAACGTTTATTCTTTATTTAACTAAAAATGTAAATTAAGTTTGGTCTGTTAACTATGGGACCCATGCGTTTATGCTTGCAGAAACAAACTACATACTCAGTGTGTAAAATACAAATTGTGGTTAGGGACCCTGTAGCATGAATATAGGGTATACAACATGTGTTTTACAAATAGTGGTGGTTAACACGTGGTTGACACTCTCTAGTTTACTGTGAATTTTGTTGGACAAAGTATTATCATGGTAAGTCTACTGTTACTGAGTTTTATCATGGGTCCCATTTGGAAAAATGGGACACATATTGTTTTTTTTGTCCGTTTTTTTTACGTTTTTTGTCTTTTCTTTTTTTCTTTTTTCCGTCAAAGGTTTGACTGGCATGGCATGTCGCCCCGACATCTACCAGAAGGAATAATGGAATCGTTATGAAACTTAGCCATTCGGTAGACAACATGGTCTAGATATGCAGAAACCAAAATTTTGGGTAATAAATCAAGGGGAATTCCCCTGGGAGGTTAAAAACCAAAACGGTATTTTTTATATAAAATTTAGTTTTTTTGGCATAACGCTTGAAAGGCCGCTCCAATTTGAATCATATTTGGTGAAAAGTAAGTGTATTAGTCACTGATTTAGCACTTCGAAGAAATAAAAAAATTACCTAGGAAAATGCCCTAAAAAATTTCATTTTGTACTGAAATTACGACATTTTGTACTGAAATCACGACGTCAAAGGTTTGACTGGCATGTCATGTCGCCCCAACATCTACCAGAAGGAGTAATGGAATCGCAATGAAAGTTGGCCATTCGTTAGACAGCATGGTCTAGATATGCAGAAACCAAAATTTTAGGTAATGAATCCAGGGGAATTCCCCTGAGACGTTAAAAACCAAAACGTTTTTTTTCTAACAAATTAGCTTTTGGGAGCATTGCGCTTGAACGGCTGCTCCAATTTTGATCAGATTCGATGAAATGTTAGACCATTAGACACTCTGTGCCAATTAAAAAAAGAAAACATTTACTTAGGGTAATTTCCTTGAAACGAAGATATATTCCTGAATTACGATTGTAACAGGCATGCCATAGCGCACTGACATCTTCCATAAGCAGTATACAAATCAAATTAAAACTTTAAGAACTGTTACATAGCTTGAGTCACTAATAAATACAGAAACTTATCTACTAAACCAAGGGGAATTTCCTGAAACCATGAAAAAATAAATCGGGCTGTTATTGTGGTGAAATGTTCGTAAATTTAAGACGTTTATCTTTTATTTAACTAAACATGGAAAATAAGTTTGGTCTGTTAACTATTGGACCCATGCGCTGATGCTTGCAGAAACAAAAACAACATACACAGTGTATAAAATACAAAATGTGGTTAGGGACCCTGTAGCATGAATATATGGCATGCAACATAGGTTTTACAAATAGTTGTGGTTAAACACGTGATTGACACTCTCTAGTTATTATGACATTTGACCAAACGCATATACGCCTGGAACTTTTTAAATTTCTACCCCTTGGCGATTCTGAGCGGTCGTTTCTTAATCATGGCTTGTAAACGAGAACTAAGTTACAATAGGAGAATACCGCAATCTTGACACGATTGTAGACTGCTTGCAGGTTTACCGGCAGTGTTTCTTGTTTAGCTGTGCGGTTTTTCTAATAACTGAGCAAAGCTTGGGAAAATAAAGCTATTACTTGTGCATTTCGTGCCTGTTTTGGTAATAAAACTAGTTCACAATATTCGGGGTGACAAAGTTTAGTTTAGTTTATTTTTTGTTTCCACGATAAAAACATAAATTAGGACTATTAAAAAAAATTGAAAAACGGGAAAAAACGGCAAAACGACAGTCGTTAGAACACGTCTAAAAACAAGGAATAAATTATTAAAATTCGGTAAAATTAGACGTGGCCGCTAAACCCAAATAAAAAAATAAATGATTTGTTTATAAAACAAAAATTACACTATTACACTGTATTGGATTTCTTGTTTATTAGATCAGCTTATTGAAAAACTTCTACATATAATATTGAATCTTGAAACGTACAAACATACTCAAGTTTATTAGCCTGTATTTATTAAGACAAGGATATAGCATTTGAAAAAGTCTGCTTTGGGTAACCAACACTCTATTTCTATAACTTTACCTTTACTTTTTATTTGCTGGAGACTGTATCACGCTTTCAGCAACCAATCTCCGTCCCGTTGGTCTAACGGTTAAGTGCGTCGCCTTTCAATCGAAAGGTTGAAGGTGCGAAACTGGTCGCTAGCTAGTCGGTTGTGTCCTTGGGCAAGGCACTTAACGGACATTGCCTGAACCCAACGGATTAATGGGGTTTACCAAATCGAAGGAACGTGTCTATCATATACAACACACTGCAATAGCTCCGGTAACCCGACGATGGGCGTGAGATGATCTGACGAT
>CH002967.1:555340-572259 GCA_000149265.1 Ciona savignyi
TGTTTAGGCGTATTTCCAATATAGCCCATTATAAAATTTGTATATCACAGGCAGCGAGCTACACGTGATATGAAGTACAATGATGCCGTGAAAGTTTTAAACGAGCTGCAAGGTTACGAGATGTTGTCACCCCAACAAAAAAAGGACGCAACGGGACTTGGCATAATGAAGGATTTGCTTTACCGAGTTAAAGTCACCAACGAGGACCTTAACAGGATGAAAGTTATTCATATTACAGGGACTAAGGGGAAGGGATCAACGTGTGCCTTTGTTGAAAACATACTACGACAACATGGCGTTAAAACTGGCTTCTGTTCGTCTCCACATTTGCTTGAAGTTAGAGAAAGAATTAGAGTGAATGGTCGTCCTATTTCAACTAAGCTTTTCGCAAAATATTTCTGGGAGGTGTACAATCTGTTAAATGAACAAAAGTGTGAGATTCAAATCCCGAATTATTACTACATGCTGACATTACTCGCGTTTTACTCTTTCAAACACGAACGCGTCGATGCTGCCATACTTGAGGTGAACATTGGTGGGGCTTATGACTGCACGAATGTTATTACCAAACCAGTGTGTTGTGGCGTGTCAACACTGGACATTGACCATACGGATTTACTTGGCAACACTCTTGCTGAGATAGCGTGGCACAAGGGTGGGATATTTAAACCAGGAGCGACACTGTTTACAGTTCCACAGCCTGATGAAGGAATGAAGGTTCTTATACAACGAGCGGATGAGGCTGGAGAGCATTTGAAAGTCGTTCCTCAACTTGATTTGTATCCTATGGGTAAAGAAATCCATCTAGGTTTAGCTGGTGATCATCAGAAAGCAAATGCGTCCCTGGCGGTTCAACTGGCTAATTCTTGGCTGGAGAGAACTTCGAATAAACGTATGGCATCACAAAATATGTTGTTTCCAATAAACGAAAAGTTCAGTGAAGGTTTAAGAACCTGTAGCTGGGACGGCCGATGCCAAGTGATCAAGTTTCAGGGCGTTACATTTTACCTCGACGGTGCACATACGGTAAAAAGTCTTAATTGCGTTACGGAGTGGTTCAATGAACAATCAGCAAAGGAGCAATCGGAACTAGGAAGCTCTTGCGAAAAAGTCTTGGCTTTTAATGTTTTAAGCGAAAGAGATGTGAAAGTTTTTCTTTCAGTACTTTTTTCGTGTGGCTTTGATTCCAACATCTTTCTACCCAGTTTTGCCTCCAGCTCCTGCGTTATATATGCAGATCAGATAAGCCTGAAATATCCTATTGAACACCAAGTGTACAAAGCGTTTCAGAATCGCGACATTTGGAAGGAAATCTGCATATCTCAACAACAACCTACGACAGACGAGAAGTCACCGGTGTTTTTATCTGTTGCTGATGCTGTTTCAGTTCTCTCTCATAACCGTGATAATCAGTTGTATGAGTCAGTTCAATCCTGGACCTCAAACAAAGATTATCAGACGAAATACCAAGAAAAACACCTTCAAGTCCTTGTTACTGGAAGCCTCCGATTAGTTGGAGCTTTTTTGGCGATCTTGAAACAAGCAAGAACTTAACAAATCACTAAAAACAACCAAACAAATTTTGTATTTGCACAAGATTGAATTATTATTCTCGTCAATACTGCTTTTGATATTTAATTGGTATATTTATCGGTCGCGCTAACCTTTTGGCTACACAAACGTACACCCAGAACTATTTGACCTTATATGCAGAACAAGTCTTGTAAGGACGAAAGACAAGTTTTACCGATTTAGTATTTTCCGATTTTTTTATGTTTTAAGTATAATTTTGTGTGTTTATGTATTTATAGATGGATAACACATTGCTATACAGGCAATTGTAGTAATACACTGCTTGCAATAGGATACCAGAGATATTACAGAGAATTTATGTGTAGGTAATTCCTTTAAATGGCTAAGAAAAAAAACATAGTTTACATTTATTACTCTATCGTTACGTTATTATCATAACTATTTTCTATCATCCAAGCATATCAATTTTGTTACCTTACAAGTTGGCTGCAACCTTTAGCAGATTGAGTAAACTTTATAAAACTTATGTTACAAATATGCAGTATGTATCGTTTGTCGTAGAGTTTAAATAAATACGTTTACAAAATGTTAACCATTCAGTTATTTGTTGTGAAACCAAAAGAAGGACATGAAAATAATCGGGATAAAAAGCGGACAACCTGATCGTCTGGATAGCACAAATCTAAATATGGCCCTATGGCAGTGTTTCCCAACCCGAGTCCACGGTCTTAAATAAATCCGTGGAAGGTTTAAACGTGTCCGCAAGCACATCAACAATTAGCAAAACTTTTATTTGTTTTTGATCGTTATAAACAGCAGTGATATGTTTTTATCAACGAGACATTGTAACTCAAGGTAATTTTATGTTTGGAACCAACTGAAGTAACTAAACGGAAGTTTATTCATCACAGCACTCGCTTTGGTTTTTCCGTAATACCGAATTGGCTGAGTAACCTATATCATACTCCTTAGAAAGTCCTGTAGTGTATCGTATGTACATGGTCAAGTTACGCTACACTTTTGACCTACGCTAATTAAAAATTGATGCACTTTGAGTCCGCAAAGACTTTCGCTGGTAAGGAAATAGTCCGCGACCAAAAAAGGTTGGGAAACGCTGCCATATGGTATATGTCCTTGAGAATAAAACGAAGGTTACTTATAATCGCAGAAGGTGATGTTCACACGGTTTCCATAGAGCAGTATGTACACTACTTGACGTCATTTTTAGTACACGAATAACAATCATAATCATAGAAAAATGTATTTTCAGTTTTTTGTGTTTGCACAGAAGGATCGCGAATGTTAAACAACAGTCAATTATAACTTCGCCACATGTTTCAATTCCCACAGTAATTTATGCTGCTAAAACATTTTTAACTGTCTTATTTAAACTTATTGTAGACATGGTTGAGGACCAGCGGTCATGATAGGATATTCATATGTATTCTTGTTAATGGGAAAACGCAATGAGGTGTTAACACACGAGCACACCGTCGGGTTAGCGAAGCTATTGCTGTGTGTTGTGTATGATTCACAGGTTTCTTTAATTTGGGTGGCACTTCAGGCAATGTGCGTTAAGTGTCTTTTCCAAGCACACAAACGACTAGCTTGCGACCAGTTTCGAGTCTACGACCCTCTAACGACTTGCTAGCTTATCAGTGATGTATTATGATTATTATCAAGGTAATTAGCAAAATACAGTATAAACGGATAACCTTTCCATTTTTCCCATGACTGTGGCAACAAATATGTCGCAATGTCAGAACCACTATTATGCATAAGAAATTATCTTTATTTACTATATACCACACAACGGTGTCAACTAAAACATTTCAATTTTATTATTATTCGTTGCTATATTTTAAATGGCCTCCTTATATTATTGCATGAAGACAAATGTCCTTAATATCTCTTGATTTACTTACCACGTATAGAGACCGGTAATAGTGGTGATAGATCAAGAAACCTATCCGGTTCGGTCTAACACCAAGGCCAGATTTCAATACTAAAGGGCATATATTTAACGTTGGTTCCGCTGCTTTAAGCAGCAGTGTTGCATATAAACCTTAAATAAATAGCATATTTAACTACACCCACACAAGTATTAACAAATTTAAACCATTTGTTTTAGAACATCTTTTCAACTATGCCTTATTTTGTCTGACGGGTTAGTCTGGTGATTTAGTGCGTCGCCTTTCCCCCGAACGGTTTCAGGAACGAAACTGGTCGCTAGCTAGTCGGTTATGTCCTTGGCCACGGCACTTAACGGACATGCCTGAACCCAGCAAATAATGGGTTCTATGTAGTTGAAGGAACGTGTGAATCATACACAATACAATGCAATAGTTCCGGTAACCCGACGGTGGTCGCGAGGTGATCTGACGATTGCCCATGTTCCCATTTACGGAGATAAAGATAAATATCCTATCCTATCCTATATCATATACCCTGTTTTCGGCTGTAACATTTTGACGTTTTTTGTTAAAGTAAACATAACGTCATGACAAACAAACATAACGTCACGGCAGGCTTAATTATTATAGAGCATTATGATGACGACTTTTTGACCTCAGTACCTTGCTTACTGGGATAAATATATCCTTGGGAATATGACCAGATGGTGGACAAGTTGTATAAAAGCTCAGCTGAACGTTACTTTAGCATCTACCTGTTCAAACTGCACAGAACAACTAGAACTCTAAAAAATGAAGATCTTCGCAATCTTTGCTTTCGGTAAGTGGGGTATAACGAACTATTACTTCCAGTGCTTACAATATATTGTTTTCAGTGCTTCTTGCACAATCCGCTCGATCTGAGGACCGCGTTGTCGGCGGTAGCGACGTGACCTCAACCTCATTCGCTCCATGGCAAGTATCCCTCCAGAAGAGTGGAAGTCACTTCTGCGGAGGATCCATCATCTCAGCAACTAAGATCATGTGCGCTGCCCACTGCGTTCAAAGGTAAGTTATCCAATTAATCATTGTAGACCATTAGAAACAATTGATCCATTTAGGGCAGTAAAACACTCGACTTTTTTTTACCGAGCCAATTTTCGAACCGATGATGGGCTCGTCACTACGACCGTTTTTTGTATAGGAGTCGGTGTATGTATCGGTCGCGTTAACCATTTGGCCACACGACCGTACAAAACACTCGACTTTAATGATTTATTTCTTTTTTCAGCCCAGCCAGCTCCACCACTGTTGTCGCTGGAACCGTTCAATACAAGAACCCAGGACAGTCCCGCACCGCACTCAGCTGGTTGAGGCATCCCCAATACAGTTCAACCACAATCGACTACGATTATTCGATCATCACCATTTCTGCTCTCTCCTTCAACAGCGCTGTAAGTTAATGCCGGGTTTTAACGCAAACTCGCCATTAACCAACTTTGCCTCAGGTTCAACCAATTGAAGTTGCGTCTCAAGAATACCCAGCCGGAACTCAAGCTCTTATGACCGGATGGGGAAAGACCAGCGGTGGAATTTTCGGACAAATCCCAAACAACATGCAGGTATTGTAAGCCAATATGTCTATCTGATAAGTAATTTACATGGCGCCTTTTAGCAAACGGGTTTTAGGTTACAGAATAGTCACCAGCTAGTCAGTTGTGTCATGCAGCAAAGCACTTAGAGGACATGAAATCTTTTTATTGATAAGCTCTGCCAAACTTCATGGACGTCTTATTTATACACAACACTCATAGTTGCAATTGTTTCGCTAACATGACCGGTAATCTGACGATTGTTCGTATGTTTACCCTCTTGTTTTTTTTTCATTTCACGGGGAAAAACATGAATATTCCATCTGTGATAATGTGTCTTTTGTTTCCTATTTACGCGGAATATCTTATTCTTTTACATATCGGAAAAAGTCCAATCTTATTTTTCTCTACAGTACGCCTACACCAATCTGATTTCCCAAATCCAATGCAAAGCAACCTGGGGAACTCAAGTCACTGACAGAATGCAATGTGCCAATGATGACACCAACAGCGCTTGCAACGTAAGTTTTGCGTTTATCTAGGTGGAAACTCAACCTAAACCATTTTTTACCGAGCTAAGTTTTGAACCTATGATGGGCTCATCACTTGAACCGTTTTTTTTGTATAAGAGTCGGTATATGTATCGGTCGCGTTCACCATTTGGCCACGCGACCGTATTACCTAAACCATTTCTTAACGGGTAAATCTCCAGGGTGATTCCGGTGGCCCACTTGCTGTCAATGAAGGCGGCGTATGGAAGTTGGTAGGAAACACTTCATGGGGAGCAAGCGGTTGCTCAACCTCTGCACCATCAGCCTGGTCCAAGAACTCAGCTGTGTACAGCTGGATCCAAACCAATGCTGGAATCTAAGCGTTTCGCTTCGATCTCATGATTAATAAAATACAGATGATGTAACAAAAGCAATGTTTTCACTTTGATTCTAGTTTGGAATATTGAGCGGCTGAAAGAGAATCAATGACATGTTAAATGACTATGTTGACCCATGATTGGTTACCCTAACGTGGGGTTGCCCTAAAATCCAACAAGAAACTGTCACCTCGTATTAAGTTTAGCTTCTTTTTTCTCTCTTAGTTTATGGCAAGAACAGACAACATTCCTATGGCAAAGACAATAATTACAATATAAACGTTTAGCTGCCAGAAACTTTAAAAAAAGTAATTAACGTAAAAGTCACGACAGATAAGTGTGTTGGGTGAGTGCGTCGCCTTTCAAGTGAAGGATTGCAGGTACGAAACTGGTCGCTGGTAGGTCGGTTGTATCCTTGGGCAAGGCACTTAACGGACATTGCCTGAACCCAGCGGAATAATGGGTTCTACTAAATTGAAGAAAAGTCTGCAATAGCTCCGGTAACCCGACGGTTAGAGAAAGTTGATTTGACGATTGCCCGTGTGTCAACCCCCTTGGTTTTCCCATTCACGAGGATAAGCAGGAATATCGTATTCTATCCTACGAGAAGAGATTTGTTTAATATTTTTGTAAAAATGTTAAAACCAACAACAAATACCAAACAATTTTCCAAATGAGCTCTGTTTTTTCTCTTACAGTTTTAAACCTAGGGCAGGAAAAACATCCGTTAGGTGCTTCCCGGCTTAATAGATATAGGGGGGAAAACTATTGTAATTTAAATACAAATATTTCAATGACTTGAACTTATTATGTATTTTTAAAATTAACAAACATTATTTAAAGCTATACAGCCATAACATTTATTTGAATGACAAAATATTTTTAAATTCACACCAAAGCACCGTTTCTTTAAGCTGAAATTTGACACCCATAAAACGCTAGTGAGAGAAATTAACCCAGGATATCCACGTATGTAAAAGAATACATTTCTCATACAGTCTTGGTCCGATGGCAAGAGTTTCAATTACCGATCCCTAAATTAAATTTGCGTCATAGTTCTGAATGGATATTGTGCAAAAACGGCGAACTCGTTAGTGCTTTTAATCAAACGAGATTTTACATCAAATGAAACCAAAGGTAAAGGCTTGTCGAAAATAACATTTAGACCTGGATAAAAACTTATTTACAGGCGTTTAAATCGCTTTTTATTTGAGCAATGCATTTAATGCAAGCAGATTTAAGGAAAACTAAAAATCTTGCAATTTTATAATTAATATTTAATTACTTACGAGGAAACAAATCCAAAAAAGATAGGGCAAAAGAAGCTGTTTTATATTTGTTGCAGGATCGACACTGATGAGGCAACACACTTGGCGAACATGAACTGAACTTAGCGGATTGAAGGGAACTATATCAAATTTAAACATACACAACACGCTGCGATAGCTCCGGTAAACCGATGGTGGGCGATTATCCGAATTTTAACCCTTTGCAAGTGTAGCGAGTATTAAGAACAAACTTTTATACCTTGCGCCCGCGCGTCATCAAATTAAGGACAATTATGTAATTAACAAAAAGGAATGCGAGGAATGTTACACAAAGATAAACAAGAATATTCTGTGATATGATCCACAATCGTTGAATACAAGTGGAAATGTGAACAAGTGGAAATGTGAGTATAATCAAAACAGAAATGTCGTTCAACGGTTTAAAGTAGTTTCATTCAGTTGCAACATTGCGTTCATTCAAACATTCAGTTTTAACAATTTGCTATTCCCAGAATACCCCTAAACGTTTTTTATACAAAAACCTTGGGAATCTCAGATTAGATATTTAGCTAACGACAAGTTATCAGTGCTATGTTAATATATTTAGCCACAAAATAAGCGTGTAAATCTAAATTGGGATATTTTACTATAGACAGGGCTTGGGTATAGGCTACCTATGTTAATATATTTATCTGTAGACAAGTTATGGTTACCTAACTTTAGATATTTACCTATAGACAAGGCTTTGGTATCTATGTTTAGATAATTAGCTACAATTCTCTATTCCTCATTGTTGGAATCGTTAAACGAAACTGTTTCGGCAATAACCTTAACTTGCAATTTGTATATGCTTTAATCAGCAATATATCTGCAAAGGTTTTGACCGCATAGAACTTGGAAAGTGTACAAGCACTATAAACGACCACAAATCGGTTGGCGCAAATGTATACAAGTAAACCTTATAATAAACAACCTTTGGGGATTGGCATTTCCCAAATCCCAGGGGGTCGTTTATTAGAAGGTTTACTTAGTACAAAACAACTAGAGCAAGCAAGATGCGATTTTTTCTAGCTTTAAAAACGATTTCCTAACTTTCGGTAGTATAGTTCAAGCAATAAGAAAATATCCAGAAGTATATAAATTTCAATTTATATTTCTGTTCATTTATCAATTTATACAGGAAATTACGTTTTAACCCAGTTGTTATTAATCGATGATTTTTAGCTGTTTTGATTTATGTAGAATAAGTATCTATCTTTTCTTTGTCCTAAAGCACGCCATCTTTAATAATTATTAATCTAGTAATAAAACTTATTTCAAAAACGAAAATAATAGTTAAAAATTCTCAGTAAAAGGTGTTCGCCAGTAAAATCATTCTTTTAAATCGTTTTGGTAGAAATTTTAAAAATTAAAGATGATCAGTTATTTTAGTATAATTTGTTATTTGGTTATCGCTACTTGGAGCGCTGTAGCTTACCCTCCGTATCCCCCTCCCACCTGCTTGTGCAAGGGTGAAATGGGTCCAAGGGGGTTCCCCGGTCTTCCAGGGCTACCTGGGGCAAAGGGTGATATGGGGCTCAGTGGGGTGAGTGGTACAAAGGGTGAACCTGGCCTTTCCCGAGAAGATGTAGATGAAAGAATTGCAAGAAAGATTTCGAGCTTAGAGATGAAATTAGACAACTTGGGTAAGTACGTCACGGGCTAACTTTTTGAACCTTTTATTGTTAAGTTACTAGTTCTTTTTTAACATCCATGCAGTGAATGCATGTTCAGGTAAAGAATATTCTTTTGTAAGTTACATGCTCTGTATAATCCGGTTGCGCTATGAGCCATTTGGTCGTATGACCGTTCAGGGGAGCATGATTACAAGGATTTTCATGTTTACCCCCGTGAAAAACTCAAGGGGCGTTAAAACACAGGCGATTGTCAGAATACCGGAACTATTGCAGCTTTTTGTATATAATTGAGGCAATTATTTAATTTCGTAGAATATGGGTTCAAGAAATATCCGCTAAGTGCGATACGCCGAATTAATGCGACGTCGCTAACCAACTGTCCAGCAGACTTTCAATGCATTTATGTTTCAGGTTAACGCAAACTAATTTCAAACGCATATTCGTGTTCAGTATTTTTGCACAAAACAGTATTTTTGTTCAGTATTTTTTGAAAATATCGGCCTGGCTTAACAAGCTAAGTTTTTGTAAATTCCTCCCTTTGTCCAACACCTTTTGAAACTTATTCCCAAGCGAAAATTGGGTCTTGTTATCACAAACCGGTTCTTGTCTCTATAGTATTTAAATATAACATTCTACATTTATCGAAACATGTATATTTCTAACAGAATCGTGGTTGATGAACGGAGGGAAACTAAGTAAGTTAAATTGTTTTTTTAATTACTATGGCACTTGGTTAAAATAAATCTAAGGTACATAATCAATTTTACTTCACACAACAGTTTGGGTTTACTATACGGACGTGTGGCCGAATGGTTAACGCGACCGATACATATACAGACTCACCTAAAAAAAACGTGTTTTTCAAAAAAATCAAAACCCTGGGTTCAAAACTTGGCTCGGATGTATTTAAACCATAGGTTATATCAGCATTATTTCAGCCACAAAGTTCCAGAATAACACGACTGTCGTTTTACCATTTTTTGACAGATTTAGGTGGTGGTTTAGTACTTTAGTGCATCGCCTTTCAACCCAAGGGTTGCAAGTACGAAACTGGTAGCTAACCAGTCGGTTGTGTCCTTGGGCAAGGCACTTACCGGATATTGCCTTAACCCAGTGGATTAATGAGTTCTACTTAATTAAAGAAATGTGTGAACCATACACAACACACTTCAATAGCTCGGTAACCCGACGGTGGGCACGAGGTGATCTGACGATTGCCCGTGTGTTAACCCCCTTGGTGTGCCATCCACGGGGATAAACATAATTATCCTCCTATCCGCCTCCCCCTACTATCTCATATGACAGTACAGTTACTAATCATGGAGGTTTTGTTGTCAAATATTTTAGTTTGGCGCCGTGCCTATAGCTACAACACAAAGTGCTGAGATATTGTCAACAAGTGCTGAGATTGTCCATATTAACAAAGCGTGGGTTTGGAAACACATTTCTATTCCCAAAGCCGGTCGTTACATTACATCAAACTATCTTAAGGCCAAAATTGGGCGCCTGGAGATTTAGCAGTGCGTTTTATATTTGGCCTTATTTCAATTTTACAACGATTTCAAACCACTTAACAAAATCAAATTTCGTTAAGTGCCTTGTCCAGGGATTTCTAATTTATGTTGTTACAGATATCGACGGCGAAGAATGGTACGCACCAGGAAATGGCTACATGTACAGTGTTGTTACCGTAACAAGTTACGACGAGGCACAAGTAGCGTGTCGTAATATGAAAGCCCAATTAGCTGTTCAGGGTGTCAAAGATATCGATATGAGAATGTAAGTTAATACGTGTAGCCTATATACTAATACTAAACCCTTTAAACCGTATTTGCCATACGTGTAGCGCAATTGATTTATATACAAAAGTTTCAACCACTTTTTTTACCACCACTATCTGTAAAACAAATTCGATTGTACGCTTTATGTCTTTGCAAACCTAACCACACTTTTTATATGTTTTAGACAATGTGTATTTAGCATGCAGAAACTGATGGGTCCATTAGTTACCAAACTTGTTAACCATGTTGTGTTAAACGTTTATATTCTTGGAAGATTCTAGATCGTTTTATTTGGCGTTTCTGAAAGTTTCTACCCGAGTTTTGTAAGCATAAACATTCATGAGAATCTATAGGTCAAACCACATAGCTACTATTCCTGAGATTTAATCGAAACTAGACTATCGTTTCAAAATGTTTTAATCTGATTTCCCAACTCTTTATTGTCTAAACACTTATACAATTTCTATTGCTTTAATTCTCCTGTGTACCTGAAAACCCTTGTGATTGGATCCCAAAGCGGCTGCTGCAAATTTAGTTCTTTCTATTGAACTCTTCCGTCGTGTTTATATAAATCTGTATATAAAAAGAGATTTACCGACTTAAGAGATTTTACGTTTGTTTGGATTCTGAAAAACGTTGAATATAAGTATGGGGTAAACATAACTTTTTTGATCATCTTTTTTGTTCAAGTTACTAATTTTTGATGGTTTTTAAATGTCTTTCGTAGACGTGTAATACTGAATGTTATGTTTATGACTAAGTTTTATATTATGAAGGATTTCCAAGATTAACGAGGGCATATTACTTCGATAAAAAACGGCCAACACCAATGTGGATCTCTTTTTGTAAGGAATTAAGATAGCCCTCACCAAATATCCTACCAAGAGCATGAAATTAAAATAGATAAAATGAGATTGATTTCTTTAGGAAAATTGGAAGATACAACCGTGACAAGTACCCCAACGCGCCGAGTAAACACCATAGAAAAGTATGGATAGGCCTCACCGACCGTGCACAGGAGGGGCAATGGGTTTGGGAAGACGGAAGTCCGCTCCTGAGTAGCCAAGCGAATTGGTGGAGTGATGAACCGAACGGAGGTAGCGCGCAAAACTGTGGTGCTCTCTTGGATGGTGAAATGGTGGACGTGACGTGCACGGGAGATCCCCGCGCACTATGTGAACGATCTTTCGGAATTTGAACCCTGACACTGAACCCCCTGAACATTTTTATTATATCATCATATATTCAACGCCATAACAACAATCCATTAATGCATGTTGGATCATTTACCTCGTATTATGACCGTGTAAAGAATACATTCTATCTCCATCTGCATTTTATATATAAAAGGGCAGCAATAATAATTTACCTCGTATTATGACCGTGTAAAGAATACATTTTATCTCCATCTGCATTTTATATATTAAAGGGCAGCAATAATAATATGCTTATCATATAATAAAATTCCATTGATGCATAAAGGCATGATTAATTATAAAAGATACATTTAAACATTGATTCTATTATATACTTGTGTTGGTGATAATTAGTGCTAAACTAATTTATTGCGGAAAACCGGCTATATAGGATAGGATATTTATTTTGATCCGCTGGGTTCAGGCAATGTCCGTTAAGTGCCTTGCCCAAAGACACAACCGACTAGGTAGCGACCAATTTTGAACCGGCAACCTTTCGGCTGATAGGCGTCGCACTAAACCATCAGACTAACCGGTCGGACCAAGCATATAAGCAGAAAATTCAAGAAATGTTAAATTTACACTTGAAATCATTATAACAGCAGTGTAGACATTTCTGACATTTCTTCTTAGTTTATTTATTTTAGCCTCAGTATTAAATTATGGAATATGAATCAAATCACGGCATAGAAACAGAAATAGACGGCAAAACGATTAGTAGTTAAAACACGTCATTTAGAAAAAGGATATATCTGCACTTCGAACCTCTGACTTTCGCTCTTGATTAAAGAAAACATTCTTGACAAATGCTTTCGCATCAGTCGTTCGTCTTGCGCCGATCCAAGATTTTAACCTAAAAGCCCCCATAGCGGACGTGACCGCCAATACTAGGCGAAAACAATAGTGGGGAAACTAATTTAATTAAGACGATATATAGCCCTGAAGGGTGAGTGTGCGGTAACAGAGTAAAAAAAAAAACAAAAAAACACTCATGTTAATGGACATATAAGTTTTACGCAATCAACTTCTATATTATTTGAAGTGTTACACAAAACACTAAAATCTATTTAATAACCTTTTAGTGACGATATTTTTTCTCCCTAAAGAATAAATACGGCATCCTATCACATAAAGGTTACGATAACCGTCTTACAACACTCTTCCACGTGTAAATCTTATATTAATCGTAAACTTATGCAGACGGCGTACAAAGTATGGATAGGATATTCATGTTTATCCCCGTGATAGGAAAAACACAAGAGACGTTACCACGCGGGCAATCGTTAAATTAGCTTATTCGTTCTGCATGATTGCGACGTTTCTTTAATTTGGTAGAATCGATCAATCCATTAGGTTTACGCAATGTCTCCTGAGTGCCTTGTCCAAATACACAACGCTTAGTTAGGGGCAAGTTTCAGACCTTTTAGGCCTACCCTTCAGCGGAAATGTGACGTTGCTTATTGGTAAAAACAAGGGGAACCAAAAAAGGAAGGAAAGTAGGAAAACTGCTTACTAATACCATATAAACTAATTCAAACCCTGCTCTAAACACTAATCTAAATCCCAAAAACTAACCCTAAAACCAACCCCAATTTTAAAAATAACTCTAATACTCCAATCTTTATTTTAGTCTGCAGTTTTCCTCCTTTCAGTTTTTCCCGTAAAACAGACTGTCTGCTAGCAAAGAATCAACTATTCGAAAACTCTGAGAAAGCGGCATTTATTTACAAAAGGAACAGTAAATCCCCAAAATGGCTTTTGTACAACGAACAGGTATCGCGTGCCTGGCGCACCTGACAAACGGCACCGATACTTTTAGTGGGTGGCAATTCATTGAGACGGTTTCACATAGAAAAAGGCGAGAATGAAAAAACTCTTCCGGGTTAAATGCTCTCTGGGCCACCGATTCGGGCACAAAATATCTGGGTATTGATTTTTCACGGACAAATCTTTAAAACACGCACGGAAAATTAAAAAAAAACTGCGAAAGTAAAAAAAATCTTTACAACTTCACTGCAAATGCAAAACACAATGAATAAGAAGCGACGAAATTATTAAACGAAGTTTTCACTGTCGCCTTGTTCTAGACGCTCATCAAGAAGAGGTTCGCATTCTCACATACGGGTATTCCCCAACACACGAATACTGTGAAGCGTTGTGCAATAAGTGGATGAAATTACGTCACTTGGTGCTTAAATGTGAACAGTACACTCATCGTTTTAGGGAATTCTCGCGAATTTGACCCCTCTTTCCATCATTGACCACATCGAAATCATATATTTACACGAACAAAACCGGGGAGTTGAACTGGGCTGACGAATCGAACAGTTATTCCAACGGAAGACGCAGCAAAATATTGCATTTTAAAGAACGGAATCGTTCTTAGAATTGAACACAGCTCACGGCGATCTAGACCGTTTATCACGGGATCATGTAGGACGGAAAATGAACATCTATTTTTTTGAGATTTTTAGGAAAAAGTAAAAAGAGCATGCAGTAAGAAGTAAATTCGACAATACCGAGCGTCGCCTTCGGCACAAAGTGGCAAACTTTAGAAATCCAGTTGTAACTGCCATTAAAATATTTTCTAAACCAAATAAAAAAGTAAACTTTCAAATACGTGGTAAGAAAATAATCTTAAATAATAAAATCTAATTTTTAAAACATATCTTATGTGCAGAGAAATAAAACAAAGTATTTCATTTAAAATATGAATTAAAACTTTTGAGTGCATTGAAGTGCCGGGCCATTAGGTTTGAATTTAAACCAATGGCAAGATAAAAGAGTTAACTGTGAAATCAAATTTTGGACGGTAATTTTACAATACGTTTGGTTGACCAGTAGAAAAGATAAACACAGTGAATCAAATCTTTTTGATAAGCATATTCTGATACATTTAACATTGCACATAGAGGTGGCGAGTTTCGCTTTCGGGGAGCGAGAAAAAAAGCGGCACTCACGTATGAAACTATTTTTTATTTGGGGGGTTTCCCAAATAAGCGCGCGCGAAAGAGTTGTTTGATTTTTGGGCCAATATCAAAGCCTCGTTTAAAAAATGTTTTTCTTGTTGGACGAACGCAACAAAATAAAACGGACATTTTCTATCTCCTTGAAATCTGAAAAAGAGTATTATTGTTAGATTCACAAAACTAAACTCGGAAAGAGGATTATTATTAGATTCACAAAACTAAACTCGAAAAGAGAATTATAGGATTCACTAGGTACTTGCGTTTGTGTCGGCTAAAATGTAGATGAGACTAGTTGGTATGAGATTTTAAATTGAAATGCACGAAATGGGTATGATTCATTTAGTCTATCTTTAGATAAAGGCAAAAATGTTTTAAATCAGAATTGCAATTAATGGTAACTCTCTCATTTAGCAACAGTAGCCTACATTATACATAGGGTTTCTTTGAAATTGCCAAAAGGGTACACTATTAAAACATCTACTCTAATAATTTTCTCTGCGCGTTTAAAATTAAAACATAAGTTTTAAGTGTATATATACACGTGTAAATATTTAATGCATTTTACGGACCGTATGGCACAAAGAAAAAACTTAATTATTTTGTATTCTTGGCGACTTAAATGATGGAAACTTACAATCACAGTTATTGCTCAACTGGAACGGATTCAGTCACTGGAATCGTTTGTTCGGTCACTTCGGTAATTGATGCGTCACTTACTCGTGGCTGCAATGCAAGAATTCAGGATAAAATATTTGGATGCAATAGGCTACTCAGTTCTATCCTTAAAATGGACCTAATTTTCGATACAATTAAATAATCGGAATGAAAAACGTTATAAAACGTAAATCTTCACATTAACTCACGGTCGGTTACACCAAGTGTATTAAAATGATAGATATTGCTACATTTTTGTCCAACCCATTAAAATCTTTGGATTCAAGCACCATTTACTAAGTGCCTTGCTCAAGGAAACAACAGAATAGCTTAACGGTGAGTTTTGACCAGTAACCTCTTAGCTTACCGTTCGGCAAGCTATGTATAAGCCAACTATCCAGCAAAAGATATCTTTATTAATTAGGAAACACACACTATTACAGAACAACAACAGCATATTAAATAAACATTATTTTAATGTACGTCTAGCAATAATCAATTAAGCCTTGATAATCTAAAATTAATATGATTTTCGCAATATTGCCAAGTTGCATCATTAATGCACTTATGTTTGTGGATTATAATAAAGCAGGAAACGTCCAGCTTGAAAAGCCTCTTGATTATTATCAAAAAAAGTAGATTTTCGAGTAGTAGTACTTACCGGTACTGGGACAGCTTGGGCATATTGAGGTATGAATGGTGGGCAAACTGTGCTTGGAACAAACTGTGGAAAGACCGATTGTCAGGCGAAGGTTCATATGCCAAAGAGTGCGATGTTTACAGTTGTTTCGCTTTTTTAAGTTTAATTTTTGAGATCACACATATTAAAACACATTCCAGCCTTAGACATCACATTGAATTACGCATAAAACACCGATACTGTATTATGAATAAAACTTGGATTAACAAATTTAATATAAGTTCTACGCATTTTGTGTACCTAGCTTAGACTTCTTTGTGTATAACGCATCGCACACAGTAAACTTACTTAATTATGCCTTTAAGTATGTGTCTAAATAACCTGTCAATTAATTCCGAATATTAAAAATTTTGGGTTTCCCAGAAAGGGCTATTCAGCTATGGCATTTAACTGAAGATAAATGATCTGTCAATATGAATCAACCATCACACATTCGATTCTAAACTATAACTGACGCCGTGACAACTCTCAATAACTTTATTTAATTTTCTCAACAAATTTCATGAAAATATAATTAGAAGTAAGGATAAATAAAGAGAAAGGGAACAGTAACAAGTAAAAATAAATGATACATCTCATTCTGGTGTATTGAAATAGAACTTAAAACTGAAGAAATAATATCTTGTTTCAAACTGTGGCTAACTGGTCTGGTGCTTGTTGTCTAACTTTGGAAGGCTGAGTTAGGGTTGAGTAGTAGACTGCCGCTTGCTGTATACATTAGCGGGATAATGGAACAACAGCCATGGTTACAGAATGGGGGTGGTGGGACTTGCTGTATTTCACTCATCAT
>CH002967.1:579669-599251 GCA_000149265.1 Ciona savignyi
CGTGTGAAGTTCCTTTACATGTGTACGAACATAGTGTTATGGAAGGCCGCCCGTGTTGACAGGGATTCTGGTGCTAGATGTTATGTGTTGCGTTGTATGCGTCGGTATACCGCCCACGACGAGGAAACACGGCAAATTTACTTGATTAGGTTGAACAACAGAAGGGTGGTAACTGGTAATAATAAATGGAGTTAACTGCTCATTTAAACTATGTAAACAAATTCTAACTATGCCCCCAAATACTAATTTCAACCAATGCCTTTACGTTTACTCTCCAGCATTTACACTTTAACTCCTGTCTTTACACAAACTAAAATATTATGATCCTCATTAATTAAGTGTGCAGTTTCACTTTTTTGCCTCTTTTTAAGTATTTCCAGCTCACTGTATTAGAGATATTAGCAGCTTGGGCGGAATTTGGATAATTGGTGGCCACTTAAAACCAGTTTTCGGTTGTTATCTGGTCGGTTTTGGCCGGTTTTTGAAAAACCTTGATCCGTTAAACGTAATCCGGTTGGTTGGCGTGTAATAATAACTATTTTTTTTATTGGGAGATCTTATAAATGCTGACTTGCAACAGAAGATAAGCGTGGTGTATTAGAGTTGGCTTAAAAACGGTTTCTCAGTTTCTCGTGTGCAGGTTATTATGTCGGCTTAGCGTATTGTTTATAGTTCAGCTTAAAGTGACGAGGCAACCGGTAACACAATGTATTATTCACTGCGTGCTCCATACAAGGTCGGCCAACATAGGCTTTACACATCAACACTCGACGCGAATACACTAGCAGGGTCATCCTGGGCCGAGCATTTGACACTACGTCATTTTGAGACAATGCGTGGTAACATTGGCAAGCAACCAAGCGAGAAAAAGAAACCTAATTAACCCGTATTAAGACACAATACTACATTGAACCCGTAACCGCTGTGTTATAGCGATACTGGCGGTTTGGTGGGGTTGTTTAATTGGTTGATTAAAACCAGTTTTCGGGCGTTATCTGGTGGTTTTCGGCGAGTTTCGGCGAGTTTAATATGAAGGGACAAAAACGCCGGCCCGTTGGGTTAAAACTTTATAAAAATTTAATGTTCGAAATACTACCACGAAAAAAAGCGGCAGATTTTGATGAGCTACGTTGCATTACTATGACAGATAACTAAATGCGTTGAATTTGCATACTTTTGTTTTAGTTATAAGTTTGGTAATCATGTCTGGCATTTTCAATTTTAAATAATAAATTTGAATATAGACGTGTATTAAAGACTGTCGTTTGCCAAATTTTACTGTTTCCAAATATTATAAAAGGTTCGGTTGCATTTTTTTGCCGTGGATACAAAAAACTAAAGTAACTTGATGACCAGCCAGTTTCGAAATGTAAATAGAGTTGAGCGATGGTCGGCGTACACAGACTGAACTAACAACAACAACAAAGCAGCAGCGACGACTTCCGCGACATAGCGTTCACACAGGACGCCATATCCTGTTTACAAACACGCCGACCGTGCGCATGGAACGTATCTTGCGCTGAGCTTCCGCCAAAGAGACGGACGCTGCGAAGTGGCCGAATGGTTCTGGCGATTTTTTATGCGAAAACGGTGTTAGTCACAGCCTAACCGGGTTCGAAACTTAACCCGGTAAAAAATGAGCGATTTTTTAACTTAACCCGGTAAAAAATGAGCCATTACTTTACTGGCATTTAAAACTCAAGAGTATAAGCCATAGATATATAACAGAATCAGATATAGACGACATTCCTATATTGGAGCATTTACGACAATCTTAACTTGGGGGGTAAAGTATATGTAAATAGCGAGTTACTTTCTGTTTAAAGAGATAAATCCGCCTTCGCCACATTCTAAACAGACTTTCCATTTTAAGCGTCATTTCTCTGGTATTATGCACCATTTTGAAACAAGGTGACTATTGTCTGAAGGCCAGAATCGGTTTAAGTTCGTGGACCCGAAATGTCCATTTATTATGGATAAAAATCAGAATCGGTTTAAATTCGTGGAACCAAAATGTCCACAGTTTCATGGATGAAAATACGCCAAATGGTGTCTTCTTTGGTCCTTTTTGTGCAAGTATTTGAAAACCGTCATTTTTAAAACTGCACCAAAGAGCAACGGCTGGGTAGTTTAAAACGTACGCAAAACTTATGTTACGATCGTTTTTTTTCACACAGAAAATTTTTTAATCTTCAATGGTGACGGTTATTCGGGAATTCCTCGTGTAGGATTATCGGAATTTAAATCGGAATTCTCTCACAGCGGTTCGGGAGTTTATACTTAGTTTTTGCGTGGGTGGGTCGCTAAACCGGCCCGGCAAGCTACCGACCGTGTTTATACTCTGTGTAAACGTTCCCATGGAAACCGGTTGCTTCAAATGCAAACAAGACACGCACGATCTGCCCAGGAGCGTCACGCTTCGTCAACCAACCGTAACCGACCGGCTGTGATATTATCTCTGACGCAATATCGCAGCAGGTCGCACAATACCAGATATTTGAGCTAAATGCCATGCTATTTAGGGCCACCGAAGCGGACACTAACGTAACAAGGCTAAGAATGTTCTCGTTTTAAACCCCGTGAGCGTGAAACGCAAGGAGCGTTAACACACGGGTAATCGCCAGAAATTTTCGCGCCCAAAATCGCGTTAATAGAGCAATTGCAGTGTTTTTACGCTATTATGACGTTACTTTGGTTTAAAAGTTTAAACTCATATAACAAAAGAACGAAAAGCGCAAATTATGTGTTAGTAAAGTCTATCTCATTTTGTGTCATGTTATTTCATAGGTAAATAGCGATACCCTGCCGATAATGTACAATAAAAAATTTTTGGTTGATTCCTTTATCTACAATAGGCTTTTTAAAATCAAGGGCGCTTGGATTTACTTTTGTTGATAGTGTAACCAAATCCCCTGTATTCAATGCTTGTTATTACAGCACAGGTGGCAAAGAAATACCAGTCATTAAATAAATAGTGACCACACTACATTCCTTTCGAAATATCGCTGAATATTGAAAGTGGCACAAAACGTCCAACCCGAAAAAGGGGTTAATATTTAATACTATAAAGCGAAAGAAATAACCACGGAAAATAAATATTGGGGTGATTAAAATTCTTTCATAAGTACCAATTCTATGGTCGATAACTGATTAATTACCACGTTCTCTTAGTTTTAATCTAAAACCATTAGGGTGGGTTCGTAATAAGTCCAAATTTTCCTACTTTCGTAATTTAACCCGATTTAGGATAGGCTAAGGATTGGTAAAAAAATAAGCATTTCCTACCGTGTATTTTTTACCTCAATTACGTTAAGATAAAGCAATTTAGGGTAAAAACAGATTTGTGTAAATTTTTTTCGCATAAAATAAAGATTCGTATAATTTTCCATATAAAGATTCGTTACGTTAATTTTTTACGTAACGTTAAGACGAAGCAATTTAGTATTTTTTCGCATAAAAAAGATACGTGTATAAAATTTTCTTTAAACAAAAATCCGCGTTTTAGGAGATAGAACCCATAAAAAAGCCAACTCACTGCTTGCAAAGGTTATGCAGATCCTCATCATTAGTAGCAGCCGACAGTCCTCGGATATAAAGGTTCGTTTTGCTGAGTTGTTCGTTGTTGTTTCCCATGTTGTGTGGCTGTCCATTGCACATGGGGGCGCCGTTCATGTGATGCATTCCCTGGAATTTAGCTTTTGAACATGGAATCGAAAATCGATTTTTTTAAAGTAGAAAATGTTAAACATAGGGAAGATAGGATATTGCGGGTAAAGTTTCGGCAAAATTTCTTCAAGACAAAATCGTACTTTTTAATAACGGTTTTTAATTATTAAATTGCTTTTTGTTTTGTTTTATTTGTAAACGCTTGGCGTTTTATGCACAGTATTATAAGTCATGGGTATATAAATGTTTACTAGATCCTAGCGAACTGATTTCAACATTTAAAACCGTTAAGAGCGACAAAAAGCACTATAAATTATGCTTAGGTTCCTATTTTCAGGATTAACACCCTAAAATCCCGATTTTTTGACATTTTTGACCTACCTGAGGCACGAACGATTGGTTCGGTATGATGTGCATCATCTGAGCGCTGTGTGGGCTGCCTGTGCCACTCGGCGGGCTGCCGGTGCTGTTGGAATGGTTGGATGACGTGTTGCTTGCGGTGGAAGGGCTGGGAGGAGGCATGCTTCGGTTGTGAGGGCCCATCTGTTGCGCGTACGGCTGTATGGGGAGTACTTGGTGAATAACTGGTGCAAAAATATACTTGGTGAATAACTGGTGCAAAAAGCTACTTGGCGAAAAACTGGTGCAAAAACGTACTTAGTTAATAGCTGGTGCAAAAAAGACACTTAGTTAATAGCTGGTGCAAAAAAGATGCTTAGTTAATAGCTGGTGTAAAAAGATATTTAGTTAATAGCTGGTGTAAAAAGATATTTAGTTTATAGCTGGTACAAAAAGATACTTGGTAAATAACTGGTGCAAAAAAGAAACTTGGTAAATAACCGGTCCAAATAGATGCTTAGTAAAAAACTAGTGCAAAAAGATACTTGGTGAAAAAGTTGTTTAACTTTTGACTAAACTCTTTTTTACTTTGAATTGCTTGGGACCCAACAAATACTGGGTGAATAACTTGTGCAAACAGATACTTAAAATCAATATTGTACGGAGGTAAAACGAATTAATTAGACCACCCTACATTTCACAACTTCTGAAGTAATTTAATTCACTATTTGGCCGAGTTTTTATAATTCACTATTGAATAAACGGCCTATTTTGTCGAAAACATCATAAATTTGTATGTTTATCACGCCATTTTAGGTGTTTTTTTCCTAATTACCGATTCATCATATGCACATACGTGATGAAATTAGACATCGAAAATTTCGTAATACAAGTATCGCCTTCGGCGTACAGCGATGCAATGTTTATATCATCGCGTTCAGTAGCGTAATTGACTTCTTGCGCTAAATATGACCGCATTAACACCCGTAACAATGCTCTGCAATTACGACGTTGACGTCATAACAGCAAAGGCACCAATCAAACGCAAAGGTCATATTAACAACGAAATCATATACCGGTATGATAGCACAGGTTCTCTGTGTATGCCATTACAGCGTACGAAAGTACGTGTTTCTACGTAGATGTAGAAGCTTACCGGTTGCTGTAACCTACGCACGGCTACTAACTAGCACTGTTGGGTTGTATACCAATGGGAATTCGATTCGCAATCTTAACTTTCGTGGTGCTGCTTCCAGCGCAATGAAAAATCAATGCTTAATTACTTTAATGTGCATGCTGATATTCGCTGTCGTAGCGACGGGACGCGGCATATCGACGGGAGAGAGCGAAATTCAATCGATAGAAGGTCGTGAGGCTTCTTACGTCGCGATTAAGACGCAAATGCTTCGAAATCGCGACGGCGTAGGACGGTTGAAACGCTTTAAAGCACAAAAGCAAGAATAAACGCGCCCACCCACTAGGATATAAGCAACACAACCATAAACGGCAAAAGCTAATTCGGCGTTCTCTCTGTCTACTTACCCAGTATGGTAGAGGATTAGACGCCCAAATATACATCTTCAATAATTTACACAGCAGGTCGTTACACCTTGCAAGACGTTTCACCACGGGTTACAAAGATATAGCGGGTAGTACATGCAGTTAACAATATACGGATATATGGTTACATAGATTAATAAGCTAAATATTGATACACTGCAATATAAACGGTTAATTCTGGTCTACTGGCACGTAAAGTTGGCTAATCTGATCGCAATCCTATCCGTCGCTTATTTAAACGCTAGAAACTTCTTCGATGTATGTTAAAGTATCGAAGTCTGCTTTGTCCGACTGTTGGTGCTGGCTGTCGCAAGTGTAACATAATCAGACGAGCTCTAGACTGATAATAACCGCAATCTTACCGATCGAACGAACGCCTTGTTTATAAACAAACACAATAGCGAGTTCGAGTATACGGGCGGAGCCCTACGCTTCAATCAAAACATAATTACAGCTGTGACGAAAACGAAAGATAACGAAGCTATAGACGCTGCTGTATATAACAAACTTTTGACTCAGTAAAATCACGGTTCTAGGCCGAAGCAGAGTCAACACGGAAATGGAGAAAGTTGCGTTACTGGCCACCACTCGCTTATCACTTGAAAGTAGATATATGCTACGTCACGCCCCTATCACGCTCTACCAGCCTGTATTACGAATCGCATAGCTATACGAGATCTTATGCTAGTTTCGTGGACGTTCGGATCTACGACATAAGATGATATGTAGTAGAAGAAGGCCGGCATGTTTACGTCATTTCTCTCTCTCTCCGTCTCTCTCTCTCTCTCTCCTCTCTCGTTTTCTCATACCAAATCCGTTTATTTCTCTCTTTACCCGTTGCGTGGACCACACGATAAAAAAGAGACATCGGTGGCTTACAAAAACGCCGGTTTCGCAGCGACTCACACGATACAGCGCGTTCGTATTTACTTGCCTAGCCGGCGCGGAAACAAACCGATTGAATACGTGATTTATATTTAGCATAAGCAGCAACAAAACCAAGCACGACCTATGCCGGAGGTAATCAATCAAAGAAGTTTGATTATGCACGCTAAATCCGTTTGACTGGAAACCCCGGCGAAATAGCGTCTTCGGTACTTGACCTGTATCGCCTTAGTAGAACATATCCCGCGGGCCTCGCGGCCTTGACTATCGGTACGCGACAGTTTGCGTGGCAATCTCATGAGAACACTTAGTTAATTGTCGGTTACATACGCACACACGTTCGCAATGCATCTAGAGCATCTACGCGAGTTAATTACTCGCGACTGTAGTCGCACCGCCTCTATTCCTATAACTAGAGTGTAACCTGCTTCATGGTATCTGCAGCGTCGGGGAATTTGGAAAGTCGGGTGAAAAGTATTTCACGTGACGTGACGTCATATATCGGCTGACCGCGTCACATGACAGAAGAATTGAGAAAACGGCTACACGTCATTTTAAATGTTCGCTGCGGTGTCGTTTACACAATCATGTGCACTGTGTATCGCGAACTAGTGCTGGACTTTCTGTCGAGTGATATGACGCGATAGGACACCACTACACTCGCTTAAATAGTGGATATAAATAGACGCGTTGGACTGGGAGCGTGAATGCGTCACGCTCTTCTGGTCTTGTATGGATTAAAATGCCGCTAGCGAATCATCCTAGCTGTAAACAATATCTTGCGCATGAGGTAACTACGCGTCGAAACGACTGTGCTTTGGTACCGCGCATTAGGCTGCAAACGCTTTATGAATAGGCTGCCAATTGGCCCATATACCAGTCCGTACCAGCACCGATAGAACGGAAGGACGTTTCCGCATAGGCTGAGCAATACGGGTTCCAGTGCGTGAAAACATGTCGGCAGCGCTGGTTCGGTAGTTTGTTTCACTTCGTTGCTACCCGACGGTGAACACCATACAGTGGCATTCGCCGCAGCTGAAATACTTCGCAGGTCGACTGAAATAGACACCCACGCACACAGATTATGGGAGAATCGGGATTTTACAAAAAAAAACGCCGAGGCTAAGACACGAGAGCGGGAAGCCTCTGTTAAAGCGGGACCAGCAGCCATTAAAATAACATGTTTATACAATAAAAAGGCGTGGAATTCGCGAAAGTGCTGTAAATGATCCAAGTGTTTTCTAGAGAGGCAATTAACGCAATACGCTATATAAACCTATAAAAGCACAAAATCCGGCGTAAAACTGGGCCAAAAATGCTGCCAGTGGTTTGAATATAAAGTTAAAAATACAAAGGTCGCAAATCCGGTTCGAAGTCTACTCTGTTGATATCGGTATTCTCGTGCGAGGACCCGAATATGTCGATACGCAAAAATGTTTGACACTGCAAATGGATATTAACTGTAGTTAGGCAAATGGACATTTTAATTAAGCAAATGACATGGACAACAAACCTAATGGCAAAACGGGAATAATAATAATTAACCACAGATGTAAGTATGCCGGACGCAAATTCATTTTCGCCCTGTTGCGTTTCTCCACAATGAGATGTTACGATTAATGTACAAAGTGCAACTTATGGAATGTTGATCCGCAGGTCGGACCCAGTGTTTGTTCATGCATGGCGAACACATGGGTTTTAATTAGCAGAAGCAACTCTTTTAAATACCAAACTCGGTACATTCACAAAAGCTCATTTTTGAGCGAAAGGTAAACACGGAATAACACATTAACGAATAGCAACGGGTACGCTTTGTAAATCAACATTCCTTCAAGTGGCGATATTTGCTTAACGGGTAAAAATAGAAACCTCCTTTCTCACCGTCTAACCGGCCGTTGCCCTTTTTGACTGTTTGACGAGACGGATTTAAAACTGCAATTAAAGTTCTGCCCTTCATCCAGCCATATATTGACCATTATATTGGCTAATGTTTTTTAACCGACGCCATATGTACACGAATTTCAATTCTGTTGGGAAATCGGTCTCGAATATTCTACGCTCTGTTCTAAATGTAGCATTTTCACCACATTAAATATGCGTGAAACGGTGGCATTTCATTGCGTATAAAGACCGATGGATTTTGAACGTCTGAGCGAATAAGTTGGCGAGCTTTCAAATGTTAAAGCTATTTAAGGATACGATTAATCGATCCTAGCGACCGTAGGCCAGACAAATCGTTTTTAATCTTATACAAAAAAGCCGTGCGCTTAGGCCAGTAGTTGCAGAATCGAAGCGGACTCACGGATATGGTTATCACGGGCTGATAACCGTTTGTTCTACCGTGCGAACAAAAACCAACGTTCCGAGTCGCTGGATTAATACCGGAGTTTCCGCAGATATGTTTCGAGCGAGGAAAAATACAAAAAATCCCTGATACTCTATCCGTATATTGATGGTGTGTTATGTGGAGAATAGGCAAATTATATGGAGAATAGGTAAATTACACCCGGTCTTACGGCCAAAAATACACCCGCTTGTGTTTGAGGCCAAGTTCGTCTATTAATGAGTAAAACTTCTATAAAGGCGTAACTAACATGTATTGACCGCACAGTAGTAAGACCGGATTTAGACAATGAGGTTTATGACATCAGTGGAAAGAGCCTGGGCTTATCCGCCTGCAGTAATATAAACCGACACACCGAAATTACGACGTCTTATACACGAGATATCTCACTACCAGTAAAAATCGCTTAATTTAGTGTATCGTCCGCCACCCATGACGTCATATACTAACCAACCAATGTTCAACAGTAATAAAGAACATAGCTCTAAAACTAAAGCAACAGTTGATCCAATCGCTTTCAAGTGTATTGACAAAACGGATAATTTCGCTCTCGTGCTGTGCGTGACAGCATAAATCTTGTAATGCGGCTATAAATCTCATGAAGAAAGCGGCGAAAATTAGGCCGACATACCATAACCCCGGCAATATTAAGCGAAGTAGAAACGAAAGACCCTTTTCTCATAACGATAAAATTAGACATTGCCACGTATTTTATCATTGTTTTCGAGATTCCAAGCGCAAATTTGCCTAATTTAAGCGCAGGTTAAAAACCCGGGGCAGAAAAAATAGCGTTGTTGCGTAAAACGTCTATTTTCCTCTTGGTTAATCATCTGGCGCTTCGGCTGTTTTAAACATTGTCACGTACGCTAGCGATTTTCGATTCCCGAGGCGAATTTCCGAGCCTAGGGAGCTGTTAAAGCGAGGGAGGTTAAGCGATTCCATCGATCCAAGTTTAGTTCTCAAAGTTGAGACGCTGCCTCAAAACCGCACGCAACAAAAAAACAGAGCTCTAAATGCACTTATACGACACGTAATATATGTGGGGTTCTATAAACTGCAATATATACGCTTTGAAGTTGGTTGCATTTTATCACAGTCATTATTACTGAATGGACCAACTGAAAGCCGCTTTACAAGTCACATGTCAACGATTTTTGTACCTTCAAGTATAATTTTAAATTCGTGGTCGGTTAACACAACATGTAATACCCGTTTTGTTTGATAATGCAACCTTAAAATGCGTTTGTTTTTACTCGGTGCTTTATGTTTTACCGGGAACAGTAATCATGCCAAAATATAGCTGGTTAACCGAAGTAAAACAATAATAAGTATGATTACGCACAATATTAGCATATTTAACCATTCAAAAGCGATATATAGCAAAGTGGTACAAACATCAACTATCCTAGTCCCAGTGTGTTGCTAGTATTTCTATCTTGGGGTGGTCAAACTTGTTAAATGTAATCATTAGCTGCGCACTAACGTATGTTTGAGACGTTTCGACTATTAAGTCGCCGGTGGGAAAACTAAAATGAGGGAAAGCTGGAAGGAAGGAAACTGCACACTACAATGCAGATTATGACATAAGAGTTAGTTTTAAACATGGGGTTGTAGTTATTGTTACAATTAGTTTTCATAGTTTTAGTGTGCACTTTCCCTCCCTTCCCGCTTTTCCTCCCTTTAGTGTTGCCCTTCGCTGGTCAATCCGTTGCGTTTTGGCGACATTCGCCAAGGAAGTATAAGTAATAGCGAGATAGCTTTGGTTTCTTGGAAGCTAATAAAACAATCACACCGAACGGCACGACGTGCGTAAGTGATCTAGACGTAAGTGCCTTGCCCAAAGACAAAACTGACCACCCAGCGACCTGTTTTGTTCGAACGGTCTCTCTAACCGATTCAGCTCGCAAAAATCGAGATCGAAATTCTTACCTTGTGATAAGCGGCAGGCGCCGCGTAGTAGAATGCACCGGGAACTGGACCGTCAGCCCTGATAGCTAATGTTGCCATATCTTTTAACACAGGATAACTGGAGACAATCGGTTGGTAGAGAACAGTATGAATTCTCGGAATGTTTATTCAGAATTTAACGGGAAAAGACAATAGAAGTAACAGAACAATACAAATATCCCTGCGAGTTGGCGTAAGGTTATATACGTGATTTAGTATGCTAGAAATATGAATTTATAAAAAAAACGAAAACACGAGTTTACCCTTGCATTTGTAACTGCCTAATATTAAAAAAAGTTATATAAAGTAAAATTAAAGTAATACTTGAAATATTTTGTTTAAAATAAAACTTTTTAAAGCGAAAGTAGCACTTTAAACCTTTCGTCTAAAACTAAAATAAAACTTGTCCAGCTGTAATAAATAGCGGAGGACCTGTGCAGCATTCTAAAGTCTAGTTTCGCTTTGATGCGGTATATGCTCTGCCGTCAATGTATTATGACGTAACGCATACGTACGTGGCGTACCTGTCTCGATGTCGGGTTACATATTCAGCAGAAGCGGTGAAATATTAACAACCCTGTGCTCAATCCTACCCATGCAAATACTAGCTCGGCCTTCGGTGAGCGTTATTATTCTGCAGAAATGTTTAGCTACGACTGCCGGGGGTATTACAGCGATTTGAAAAGCTGTAATGTAAGACATTACTTCATTGGGCAACTCTAAAAGGAGGGTTAACGGGAAACTGCTCACTAAAACTATAAAAACTAATTTAAACCCTGCCCTAAATACTAATATTTACCCCAGAACTACCCTAACTCCAAGCTCATTTTTAAAATTAAATCTAATGTAATTTTCTTCATTTTAGTATACAGTTTCCTCCTTCCCGCCTGGTCGCTTTTACACCTTTTAGTTTTCCCCGCTTTATTCTCACCTTTAATCCTTTTTTACGACATCTACGTTGTTGACTTATCGAAACGCATTGTAAAGCACAACGATGGACACCTACAATTTTTCTTCATTGCTTTTTGGTTCTATTATCCAGAGGTTAAAACATACCAGGCAACGACTGTTGCTACCTTCCTAAGGTTTATACTTCCAGCGGTTGGATTAAAACTGCGCGGACAGGTTAAAATTTCCTTGATCTAATGCCAGCCAAATACAGTGCATCTTTTCCTAACGTTGTCGGTCTTATCAAAAAAAGCAGGTTAAAGCCTAGGTCGACACGAGCACCTGTACCATCACTAAACCGGAGCGTATACTGTGCGTTCGATCTCTGCTACCCACTATTGAAGCTAATATGGAAACGCACGTAGGTTAGATGCAACTTCCGTGCCATTCGCATCAATTTCCTCTCAAAACCGAACAATACTCTTGTCCTGACTCAGCGCCGGCACCCTTTAAACCGGCTATTTTATAACTCAATATCCGTTCAAATCGGCCGTTTTCAGCTGTAAAGCAACAAAGACCATGGCTAATACATTTCTAACAAAGCGCTCTAAAGATAAGCGTTATATTGTTTTGCGCAGTAAGTCGGGATTAAAGGTCAAAACGCACGGATAACAGAAATAATTTACACACTTCTCGTCAATTTTAATTACTTTCAATATTTCTTCCGAAGAACTAACAGTAAAACCGTGGTGTGACGTAATAGGGAATTACCCAAATTAATCACCGACGCACTGCAATTTGGTTTGATTTATTGTTATTCATTTAACGCTTGTAGCAAAAACTTTTAGCAACATATAAAAACTCTAGAATTTCCTAACCCGGAATACGCGATACCACACATCATCAAAGAGGAAGATACACGACATAAGCTGACTTGCATCGACATTAAAAGCTACTGGTATAAAACGAGCTTCTAAACGACAGAGTTAAACAAGTTGCTCGTTTTGGGCGAGTTTCCGGGCAACTGCTTTGTCAAGCCTACAAGAACAAATAGTCGTCCAACGGTCGCTCTATGAAGTAAAAGGGAAAGATAAGCCCAACGGCCGTTTAAACCGGCGAGTATTCAAGATGTCTTAGGACAACAAACGACGTAATGGCGGCAGTAACTTAACCCGAAGGCCGCTTAACTGGCCTAAATCTGTTCAGTACCTCCCAAACTACTACGAGGAATCTCGTATAAACAACCATTACAAATTTAACTAATCTTGACTTTGATTCTGTATCTAGTCATTTTCACACTTCTGTACAAATCGAGCTCGGCGACAACGTTTAAATGTAACGGACTGTTTGGGCAGGGCGAGTCTGCGTTTAAACACAGACGACCTGTTTCGTATATTAGTTAATCTACAGCGCATTCCTGCTGGGCAGAAGACGATCTATTGTTTCAAACTGATGGTATCGGATTGCAGAACAAATGCTATTTAACGACACGAATTAATAGAATTGTCAGAATATGGAACAATAGACAGGACGAGCTGCAGCTATTTAGATGACAAGCAAAATACAGAGGTACGATACGCAAATAGATAGGCGGAAATCGCCAGGCGCTAACAGCAATGCGAAACGGATTATCATATTTGAGCATATAGCTGGACGGCGGGACCGGTTTATGCATCTGAAAGACTAATACGCGCATTACCCGCTCGTGACGTAGGTACTATGAAGATTAAACTGCTCGTGACGGAAAACTTAACGCGCCATTTGGACTAATGTCTTTTTAAATAGACGACGCGCTAAAATTGGTCGTCCTCCTTTATTCTGTTATACCTTGAGAATCTGAACAATTGCCGCTGTAAACACGCACTGATCTGTCTTCAGGTAATACGTCTCTTACTTGGGAAGGGCAAAACAGGGTTAAAATAAAACCTTTGACACTAAACTGAGCGTTTGTGGAAATAAAGGATCGCCATGGAATTAAAATACGCAAGGACTCACTGTATCAGTTCACGTTATTGCTCGTGAATAGACAAACACGAATTACGACCAATACGTCCTTGTCAACCACGTTTTGTTCATTTGAAGGGAACAACGGGGCTATTTCGGGTCTATTTTAATTCAAATTGACCCTAAAATAAAACATCATTCGATTTTGAACCGTTATCTGTTACCTGTTAATGCAAATAAAATAAAGCGTGGGGCGAATTCTAATCAATTTACACAGCGGTATAAAGAGAACATTAACAGTAACGAGCAAACATAAGGACCGATTTGGTCGTGAATAATATCTGGCATCAGCATAGACAAACAGATTTTATCGCATCGCAACTACTTTCTGTCTTAACCGAGCACTCGGACGTGGGAGTTGACTCGAGCTTATATATATAGCAGCCGCTTTTGACTAAGGGGCTTTTCGACATTCTTTGATTAGGTCATGGAAAATAATGTGACACGTGAATGTGATTACTGATCAGAGTTCATTGCAAAAAATCAAAGAAACGCCGCTAATACCTCGTCTTAGATCTACGGTTTGTATCGAGTATGCCGTCCTAACTATAATCAATAATCACGCAGAGTTAAAGCACTTATTTGGACTTTGGGAATGGGTGCAAATTACACATACGGAAGTTTGTATAGTTTTAACTAGATTAAGCTCAAAAAGAACATAAAACGCCATTGATTCGATACGGGAAAGATACGGGTCTACACTTTACAATATAAAGCATATGTATTAAAGTAAAGGATAAATCCGCGGTCGCCAAACCGACGATTTAGCTTTGCGGTGTGAAACTCCACCTCATTTTAAACGCTTCGCACACTGTGTGTTTAAACCACTTTTATCAGTTCTATGTTAGACAAGAATTTCGTTGTGTATTTGTGGTCATAAACTATTAGAAATTCTGTTCATGCCTTGGCGCATTCAGTTTTGCCGGTTGCGTTATGCAGCGCCAACTAACGGACAAGAATTTTTTAATTTTGTAAATTTGCGCTGATATGATAGTTTTCTAAAATCGCTATATAGAATGTAATTCGTACGCATCGAAATAAGAGAACGTAGAACTATAATGATAATACATTATATTTTCACCTCACTATTAATTGCAAATAAAGATACAAGCCAAGCTTTATCTAAAATTTAAATAAAAAGAAGGCACAATTGGTAAATTAAGCATGTACTAGTAAGTATATGCATTAAGCTTTAAAAAAGGCAAGCTGGCTTTCTCCTGTAGGCCTACCCAGTACCCATAATGACGTATACAGCATATCAACCCGACTTACGTTCATTCTATGAGCGATCACAGCGGCGGACATGTTGGGGCCAAATTGAGATTGGGCGCCTGGAGACATATATAACAGCCTTACTTATGCAGTTGATCAGTTGTAGTCTCCTGTGAAATGAACACCTTATTTTTTTTGAATCAACAATTTAAACTTGGAAGAAGTATGTATTTTACAGTCATCTTATTAAAAAATAAAGACACTAATAATGGTCTTTTAAATGATTGAAAATTAAATATATAAGTATTTTGGTAAGTATAACGTCTCATTAACGATGCAAAGATATATCGACAAAGGCTTAACAACCTAAATGGTTCGCAAACACTGAGTTTGTAAGTATAAACTAAACGAGAAAGGTTCAATTTGTAGTTCTTTTAGTAAAGGGGTATTAATAAAGATATTTCATATTATGTTGGAACACAAGTTTCATTACACAATGTTCATATGTGCACTGAAATGTAAACCTTAGCTACATGATTACACTAGCTTACCACAGTAGTAAAAATGAAATAAATTATATACAATTATTCGTCATGGCTTAAGTTGTCGTTATGTGTGCTAGTTATGCCAAGGTCCATAACCAGAAGTTGTATTTGAGGTGTCTTAAAATGAGTAAGGAAACAGTATTTATCACAGGTAGTACAAGGTACATAACTTATAAAAAAAACTTCTTATTTTTTAGATAACTTTTACTTTGAACAATTTAATTTACATGCATTTATATTGTCTTTATTTGAGTATTTCCCATAGGATATATGCAAATAAACATGTGCATATAAGGTGGTTATTATAATTTCTACAGGTTGTAAATCCAAATTTTTATCAAAGTACTAAAATGGTAGAATATAAACACGTTAAAATAAACAAAATTGTAATTAAAATCAAATTAATAATAATACATAGAAAGGTAATTCTTATAAAACTAAAAATAATGGTTTATACCAATTTATATTATGCTGCTTTATCCACAATTAAATATAAATAGTAATATCTACTAGCATAATTTTATTATAATGAATGTGCAATTAAGACCGTTTCACCATTTTTAATGAAACAAAAATACCTATGAAATTATTAACAAGAAAAAGCTAAAACAAATATATACCAATTTAATCGAGCGTAAAAACATCACAACAGCAAATTAGATAAAAATATACCATTGCAAGAATACAGAATTAGTCAGCTACCGGTACAAGAGATAGGAAAAGATGGTAACTAGACACCTGTCTGCACAAGGAAGGAAATACTATCTCTCATATTTCGTATATTTGCATTAATCATTTAATGAAATACAGTACCGAGTATTTCTAATTGGCAAAATGTAATTAAAACACAGCATTCAGTGAACTGACAACATTAATTCAATAACTAGCCAAAACAGTGGCCACATTTCAAAAAAAAGAAGCAAATTTTACCTTAATTTTCTTTATTTTCTTCTATTGGTTTTAAGTTTGATATTTAAATCAACAAATTAATTAATATATCAAATTAGTCCAATTTAGGAATTAACTAAAAAACTAAAGACGCTCCTCTAAAATTTAATCTATGGTTAAAGCTACACTAAATTCAATGTAGGCTAGGCCTACATTGAATTTGTTTCCTAAAAACTGTTATTACAAAACTACATATAACGTAAACGGGAAATCAAACCTAAACAAAGAAAATCCTAAACCAATACACATAGCAACCAACCAAGCCATATCACTACCGATTTCCAAGAAAACAAACTAACTACTCACTAATATATAATTTATGAACCTGGTACATTACCGCTGAATGCGTATTCAACTCTTAGTTTTAAAATAACGGAACCGTTTCTGGCCTTAAAGTTGGTAAACAAAAAACTAGCTGCGTAAAAAGCGTTTGCGTTACCAGTGTAAGCTGGGCTATAATAACAACAAACGCAACTTGAAACTTCCGCCTTTGACAAAATAATAACAATTCTCCTTTCTGCCACCTACCGGATGCCGGTAAACCGTTGGAGCGTAACATAGCGAAAGATTAGAAATAGGCTAGGTCGCTAGGATATGATATTCATTTTCATCAAAGGCATTAAAGGGACATTGCCTAACCCAGTAAGTTAATAATTAGTTCTCATAAATTGTAGCAACGCCTTAATAATACACCACGCACTGTAATAGCATATGTAACGCGATGGTGAGCACGAGGTTTTCGAAGGATTACTCTTGTCAGAACATTTCCTAACGTATTAGCAAGTCAATCAGACAATTACCCGTGTGATAATGCTCCTTGTGTTTCCCCATTTACGGGGATACACATAAATATCTCATTCTGTTCTTGTGTACTAATCATGGAACAACTCCTTTTGATAAATTAACAGTTGACCGGCTAGTTATTTGCGGCACCTCTAATTACTACAGGACCGCTTCGACCGCTTGGATCGTATACTATTATTCGTAATGACAAAAGCCATGATATTAATGTTAGGGTTGGGGTTAAAGTAAGTTCTGGGGTTGAGATTAGTGTTTGGAACAGGGTTAAAATTACTTTCCATAGCAATCTAAGTGATCCAAGCGCTCCAAGCGGTCCTGTAGTATTTAGAGGCACTCAGTTATTTGTGGCTCGTGGGATCAAAGTCCAAAAGTTGGGGCATAAATTAAGTTTATTTTTGTTTTCGAGGTTGTGTCCGTGAACAAGGCCGTTAGCGGATGTTGTATTAAAAGTAAGTAATAAGTCCAAAAAACATGAATCTTGTCGATTATTATTCATAGAAACATTTTAGACCAAAATCCATGAGGTCAGCACTGGTAGAACCACGGCCTTATTTTTGAGTTGCCGGTTTCTAACAACTGTTGTTTGCTGTAATTTATCTCTTGACATTGCGGCATATACATAGACATATTATTTTTATACATAGTTGAGCTGTTTAAAAACATATTTGTGTGGTCGGACGTTGCATCACTGCATGATGTTTTAGCTGCGTATACGAGTCCGTCGGCGAAAGATATCGAGACAATCGAAATTGCGACGATTTAATGCCTATTTCTGCCTCTTTTTTGAAAAAGTGGTAGATAATCCTTTTTTAGAAAAGTGGTAGATATAAACAACTCGGTTAAGGAAATTGGCTGTTATGTCGAGACTGACCATTTGGTGCAAATAGCTCATTCCCGATAGCATGTAAATACATCAGGTTAGTAATGCCGAAAACAAAATTAGCGCGTACTTGTCGAAAAAATTGTATTGGAGCTATTGATTACCTTGTCCACACAACCTCTATTTGAAACTTTGGTCCAAACTCGGCCCTAATAAGTTGCCTTGCTTTAGTATAGACTTTGTTAGGTGGCATATGTTGGCATTCTTTCCATTAGCTGCGGGCGGAACAGGTTGTGAATGGCACGAGAAAAACAATGTTAGTTTTTTTCATTCAGCAGGGAATCTTCAAACAGTGTATGAAACGCGTCGACGAAGGTGCAATAGTTGTTTTAGATGAAAGCAGCCTGTGTTACAAACTTAAATTGGAGAGATGGGGAGAATAATATAGGTTAATTACCCCCTAGTTGTAATAATTTAAAATTTACCAGTCTCTAAAAAGATTTAAAACGAATTTTAGTTATTACTTTGTTTTATTTTTATAATAAGATAACATTTTTTTATAAAAAAGACATGATAATAATGTGCTTAACATCGTCAAAATGTCAGGAACTATAAATCAAAGTTTATTTCGTCCACTTAAAATACTTTCATTTATAGAAGAAAGAAAAACAAAAAACGTGATCTGTATTTGAAGAAATTTTAAACACTATATGATCAAGCAGGCGAAAAATGTCTATAATGTCTATCATATTATTAAAATGATAATTTGTTATGTATAATATCTGATTACTTTTATACCACACCACATTCTTAAAACACTCTTAGTGGGTAACTTGTAGGCAACGGAAAAGTTCATACAAGGACGTAGATTTTGAGTTACTTTTTGAGCTTCTCAGGTATGCTTCCACTTGACCACAAAAAGGCACGCCCGTACTGCGTCACACACATAGAAATACGATTTAATAAATGCAATTTAAGTACAGAATTTATAATTCCGTGTCGATCTATTTCCAGGTAACATTATCTTAACTATGTGGAGGTGGTTAATAAGTGTCTCATACAATGAAAGTTTAGTTTCGGAAAGGACGTTCACACAACGGACGTGTCGTGTCGGTTGAATCGCATAGATAATCATTTAATCGACCACTAAACATTTCCACACAATTTTGTTCCTTTCCCCCGGCTGGGTTACCAGATAACCAAAGAGTTTGGTTACTTAGAAGCGGAGTTCCGTCTTCCCAAACATAATTCCCCTCCTGTGCGCGGTCGGTGAGGCCTAACCAAAGTCTTCTGGCATACTGACTGTCTTCAGGGAACTTCGCTCGATTGAAGGATTCGATTTTTCTTTCGAGTAAAACATAATTGGTTTTACAGAAAAAGTAATGCATGATTTATCTGGTTTTGTTGTTTGTAAAACTAGATTATTTTCTTTTTCGCCTGTTATACTAATACATTTGTTATACTAATACATACGTGGTTAACATCAGAATCAACAAAATAAAGTATGTAAACACACTAACTTGCGTATATTGATATCTTTAACGCCGGCCACAGCTAAATTTGAGTTAATTTTACAGCATGCTGTTTGAGAGTCGTTGTAACTCATCCAGGATGACAATACAC
>CH002967.1:623494-646601 GCA_000149265.1 Ciona savignyi
CCCTTGCTTGTTGTGTTCACAATCTTTTTCACAGTGTTAGATTTGTGTGTGTGTGCCCCTTTTTTCACGTATATCTCTTTCTATTTAGTGTTTGCCATGACTTAACATATTTTTTTTCGTAAAACAATAATTGGCAGCACTTCTATTTACCCCCTCTTTTTTCATAGTTAGATTGGTGTGTTTTTGTATAATTTCCTGCTTTTTTGCTGCTTTTCAGCCAAGACCTGGACGGTGAAGCCCTAGTCGATTTTCCAAAAATTGAGTCCAAAATTCCTACCCACCTCTCTATCTTTCGTCTGTGGTCCTTATCCCAAAAACAGTAGTATTTCACTAAAGTTTCAAATCAAGTACCTCCTGCAAAATTTCAACAAAAATCTAATAACAACTAGAGAGTGTCAACCACGTGTTTAACCACCACTATTTGTAAAACTCGTGTTGTATGCCATAGGGTCCCTAACCACAATTTGTCTTTTATACACTGAGTATGTATAGTTTGTTTCTGCAAGCATAAACGCATGGGTCCCATAGTTATAACAGAGCAAACTTATTTTCCATGTTTAGTTAAATAAAGAATAAACGTTTCTAAATTTACGAACATTTCACCACAAATGTTTTAAATTATAGCTTCTTTTCAAGGGCTGTGGTGAATTAAAGCTAAATTTCCGAAACGGCCCGATTTAGTTTTTCATAATTTCAGGGAATTCCCCTGGGTTTGGTAGATAAGTTTCTGTTTTTTACATAAGTGAGTCATGTTATGTAACAATTCTTAAGTTTTAATCTGATTTGTCGACTTCTTGTTGGAGATGTCAGTGCGATATGGCATGCCTGCCACAATCATAATTTAGGAACATATCTTTGTATTATTCAAATTAAACTAATAAAATGTTTTCTTTTTTAAATTGTTTAAAGTGTCTAATGTTTTAACAATTTACCGAATTTTATTAAAATTAGAGCAGCCGTTCAAGCGCCATGTCCACAAAATCTAATTTATTAGAAAAAAAACGTTTTGATTTTTAACGTCTGAGGGGAATTCCCCTAGATTTGTTACCCAAATTTTTGGTTTCTGCATATTCAGACCATGTTGTCTTACAAATGTCCAATTTTCATTGCGATTTTATTACTCCTTTTGGTAGATGTCAGGGCGACATGGAATGCTTGTCACAATCATGATTTGAGACCATATCCTATTTTTTGGGGTATTTCCCTAGGCAATTTTAATATTTCTTCTAAGTTTTAAATCAGTGACTAATGCACTTACATTCCACCAATTCTAATTGAAATTGTAACAGCTGTTCAAGCACTATGCCCAAAAAAGGCAATTTTTTTAGAAAAAAATAGCGTTTTGGTTTTTAACGTCCCAGGAGAATTCTCCTTGATTAATCACCCAAAATTTTGGTTTCTACATATCTAACCCATGTTGTCTAACGAATTGCTAAGTTTTATTACGATTACATTATTCGTTCTGGTAGATGTTGGGGCGACATGGCATGCCTGTTACAATCATAATTTCAGAACAAAATCTAATTTTTGGGGTATTTCCCTAAGTAAATTTTTTATTTCTTTTAAGTGATAAATCAGTGACTAATCCACTTACATTCCACCCAATCTTATTCAAATTGGAGCAGCCGTTCAATCGCTATGCCACAAAAAGCGCAATTTTTCATAAAAAATACCTTTTGGTTTTTAACCTCCCAGGGGAATTCCCCTTTATTTATCACCCAAACATTTTGGTTTCTGCATATCAAGACCATGTTGTCTAACAAATGACAAAGTTTCATTGCAATCCCATTATTCCTTCTGGTAGATGTCGGGGCGCCATGCCATGCCTGTCAAGCGTTTGACAAAAAAAAAGAAAAAAAAAAAAAAACGGACAAAAACAATATGTGTCCCATTTTTTTCAAATGGGACCCATAAATATACTCACAAAATGGACAAGATATTGGAAATCGATCAGAACTCGAGAAGATCTATCATCATCCACCTAACTGATGGTGTCGAGTTTATCTCGGTTTCAACATTCATGGAGCTCTTCCAAGCTGGATCCCCACTTCAAAATCTAAAAACATGGTAGAGGGGGTTATTACTGACTCACATAAGGATGTTGCTTTCCTCCTTACCCTAAAAAAGGAATTTGGACAGGAACAGCATATAACAGATATAATAAGCTACTATCAAAACTAGAGAGTGTCAACCACGTGTTTAACTATCACTATTTGTAAAACACATGTCGTATGCCATATATTCATGCTACAGGGTCCCTAACCACATTTTGTATTTTATACGCTGTGTATGTAGTTATTGTTTCTGCAAGCATAAACTCATGGGTCCCATAGTTATCAAACCAAACTTCTTCTCCATGTGTAGGTAAAAAGAACAATCGTGATAGGTTTACAAAGATTTCATCACAAATGTTTTAAATTAAAGCTTTTTTTAAGTGCTGTATTGAAATAAAGCTAAATTCCTAAAACAGTTCGATTTAGTTTTCATGGCTTCGGAAATTACCCATGGGCTTGGTAAATAAGTTTATGTTTTTACATATGTGGGTCATGTTTACTATCAATTCTTAAAGTTTTAATCCGATTTGACGAATCCTTGTTGGAGATGTCAGTGCAATGTGGCATGCCTGTCACAATCATGAGTCAGGAACATCTTTTCCTTTTTAAGGGAGTTACCCTAAGTAAATGTTTTCTTTCTTTTAAGTTACACAGGGTGGCTAACGATCTAGCATTCCACCAAATTTGATCAAAATTAGAGCAGCCGGTTAAACGCTTTGTTCCGAAAAGCTATTTTTTTTCGAAAAATAACCGTTTTGGATTTTAACGTCTACGGGGAGTTCCCCTAAATTTATCACCCACAATTTTGCTCCTGTGTATCTAGACCATGTTGTCTAACAAATGACAAAGCTTTATTACTATTTTATTATTCCTTTTGGTAGATGTCGGGGCGTCATGCCATGCCTGTCACAATCATGATTTGAGAACAAAATCTTATTTTTTTAGGGTATTTCCCTGAATATTATTTTTTATTTTTTCTAACTGTTAAATTAGTAGGTAATGCACTTACATTCCACCAAATTTGAATCAGATTGAAGGCACCGTTTAAGCGCTATGCCAAAAAAACTAGTTTTTTTTAGAAAAAATACCGTTTTGGTTATTAACGTCTCTGGGGAATTACCCTAGATTTATCACCCACAATTTTGCTCCTGCGTATCTCGACCATGTTGTCTAACAAATGACAAAGCTTTATTACTATTTTATTCTTCCTTCCTGGTAGATGTCGGGGCGTCATGCCATGCCTGTCACAATCATGATTTGAGAACAAAATCTTTTTTTAGGGTATTTCCCTAGATAATTTTTTTATTTCTTTCAAGTGTTAAATCAGTGGCTAATGCACTTACATTCCACCAAATCTTATTCAAATTGGAGCAGCCGTTTAAGCGCTATGCCACAAAATTCTAATTTTTTCATAAAAAATACCGTTTTGGTTTTTAACCTCCCAGGGGAATTCCCCTTGATTTATCACCCAAAATTTTGATTTCTGCATATCTAGACCATCTTGTCTAACACATGGCTAAGTTTCATTACGATTCCGTTATTCCTTCTGGTAGATGTCGGGGCGACATGCCATGCCTGTCACAATCATGATTTGAGAACAAAATCTTATTTTTTAGGGTATTTTCCTAGGTAAATTTTTTATTTCTTTCAAGTGTTAAATCAGTGTCTAATGCACTTACGTTCCACCAAATCTTATTCAAATTGGAGCAGCCGTTTAAGCGCTATGCCACAAAAAGCTAATCTTTTTATAAAAAATGCCGTTTTGGTTTTTAACTTCCCAGGGGAATTCCCCTTGATTTATCACCCAAAATTTTGGTTTCTGCATATCTAGACCATGTTGTCCAACAAATAGCTAAGTTTTATAACGATTCCATTATTCCTTCTGGTAGATGTCGGGGCGCCATGCCATGCCTGTCAAACCTTTGACGAAAAAAAAAAGAAAAAAAAAAAGAAAAAAAAAACGGACAAAAACAATATGTGTCCCAATTTTTCAATTGGGACCCATAATAATACAATAACATTCACCCCGGAGTAAGGAACCACAGTTCGAGTGGTCGCAAAACTTCCCACTCCACTTATGGAAACCATTTCCGGTTTCATGCTACGTCGACGAAGTCAAACTAAAGAAAACCCTGGAACAGAATAAATGGGGTAAAATCAATAGTATGGAATTTGGTGTACACCAAAATTTTCGAAATATTAAAAACGGATGGTTGAGTATTCACTTTAGCAAAATAAATTCAAATAATATACCCAAAGTTCTAAAATTTGGACGAAAATGGATAACCGTTACAAAACCCGGTGAATCACATATGCCGTTGTGTCGGTTTTGTAAGGAACGAGGACACGTCCAAACGAGATGCGCGAAAAAGGGTTACTGCAAGTTTTGCAAATCAAATGGACATATCCTTCGATTTTGCCGCTTCAATCTTCAATATTTCCAACCCCAACAACAAAACAGCACAACACCAAGAACAAACGAACCCGTACCCAAATAATACTAAGAAGTTGGAGAAAATTCTGGCGAAATATCAACAACCAACAGATTCGCCGCCCTACAAAACCTGGAACCAGAGCTACAATTTGGCAACAATATAATACAAACCTACAGCAGCAACCAATTTCCCACAATGAACACCTGTACAAACCACAACGGACTGCAAGAAAGAAAATATCACCCAAAAATAAACCCATCTCCACACAAACGGAGAAGGGGATTCTATGAAACAAAATACGCATACTAAATCTGGACAGAATATCCCACAACGATATGCCCTCAAAAACAACCAATAATGCAAGAAAAACCCAAACTATCAACCTCAACCAACATCACTCCATTAAAATAAAACAAACAAGAAACACTTACCTCGGAATCCTCTTTTAACAGCTCCTTTGACATAGAAAAAAGCCTCATAGAAATAGATGAAATTCATGTTAAATATATAGAAAACAATCATACTCACTACCAAACGACAGATGAGACACCACCAGACTTACCAGTAGTTGAACTGGATCCGAGCGACCCTCCAAAATTACGACGAACTGTATCTTCATTGAAGAAGGTTTTTGCGACAGACTCGCCTGCAAAGAAAAGAAAATTCGGATTAGAACTGAACTTAATTACATAAATCACACACGGAATGTCAATTTCATTTTAATTGTTCATCATGGCTTACAAGTAAACAAAAAATACTGCAATTATAACAGAAATACTGAACATTAATAGTAACAAAAATAAAGCCTAAAATTAACAAAAATAAAGCCTAATATAAGTATATCAATCAAAATAAAATTAACATTTTGTGCATGCAGGAGGTAAATGTTTTAACCACAAATTATTTGAAAAAAATAGAAAGATAGGTAACTTCAGACAAGGGACTGGTATATTAATAAATAGGCATTTACTTTCTAAATATAAAATAACTGATACTATAATAATAAATAACTATATTCATGAAATATATTTATATAACAATAATAAAAACATTATTATGTATAATATATATTTAATACCCAATTAAAGATTTAAACAAGTTTTCTTACATTAGCAATCTATATTATTAAAGGACTATGTGAAATTTGTGATGATTTTAACAAAGAATCATGAACATCTTTCGTCTGTGGTTCGTGTTCTGTGGTTTGAGCATGTCTGTATCAGGTAAGGTGTTCAAGGGGGATATTTTGTTATTTTAATCGTTATAACATTTTAGAAATGCAGGCTTCGACAAGTGGAAGTTTTAATTTCTATTTTTCATCTACTTCTCCGACGAAAAGGGTGTTTGTCATCTACAAATTGTGTCTGGATTCTCTGCCGGTTCTTGCGGACGCAACAGTTAGGATAGAGGATCCAAACCTGCCACACAAATTTAAGGTCACAGTGGAAGAAATTAAAATCAACGGGTTATGGGTAGAACTGGAACGAACAGACCAGCCCACAGGCTGGAAAACGGACCTGATTATCGATTGGAGGTTTTACCCAAGTAAATGAATTTGTGTTTTTCTTGTTGTTTTGTTTCTATTTCTGAATTTTATGTGCTTTTGCATAGTCATTTATTGTCCCCAGGTAACCTAACCACACCAATTTATACATTTTTTTGTTTCTGCAAGCAAAATTTGATAAGTTCCTCAGCGATACCAAACCAATTATTATCCATGTTTCGTTGCAGTGTATATTCTTATCAGTTCAGGCTAGCTTACAATCCTGAAAATTTAAATGATAACTGACATGTCGGTGTGGATCTGTAGCAACCCTATTTATAACCATAAAAATAAGGGCTTTTTAGACAGATTCAAAGATATATAAAAATGATATACTTTTTATATCACGCTTGCGTGTATAAAAGAAGTAAAATTTATACTAAAGCAATGACAATAACATCATTGTTGGTTGATGGTAAAAGCTAAAATTATTGTGAGTTAAGGTACTTTTACCAATGACATTGTGTTACCGGCTTTTTTTTACTTGCAGGATAAAACTCTTTTCTTTACATAGTATAGCATTTAATTTCGCTATGGCGTATAATTAAAAAAGAATATTTCATACCTTTAGTAAAAAATGTTATAATTTCAGCTTTAGACGAGAACGAGTTTCCCATACCTGGAAATGGTTTCGTGTACCGTGTATTGTCATCCTGGATGAGTTACAACGACTCTCAAACAGCATGCTGTAAAATTGACTCAAATTTTACTGTGGTCGGCGTTAAAGGTATCAATATACGCAAATTAGTGTATTTACATACTTTATTTTGTTGATTCTGATGTTAACAATTTATGTTCTAAGATAACACGGCGAAAAAGAAAATAATCTAGTTTTACAAACAACAAAACTAGAAAATATAAATCATGCATTACTTTTTCTGTAAAGCCAAGTTTGTTTTACTCGAAAGAAAAAATCGAATCCTTCAATCGAGCGAAGTTCCCTGAAGACATTCAGTATGCCAGAAGACTTTGGTTAGGCCTCACCGACCGCGCACAGGAGGGGAATTATGTTTGGGAAGACGGAACTCCGCTCCGGAATCATCAAGCTCTTTGGTTATCTGGTAACGTCGGGGGAACAGCACAGAATTGTGTAGAAATAGTGGTCGATTAAATGATTATTTATGCGATGCAACCGACACAACACGCCCGTTGTGTGAACGTCCTTTCCGAAACTAAACTTTCATTGTATGAGACACGTATTAACCACACCTTATAAAACACATTTAGTTAAAATAATGTTTTATAACAATGGGGTGTAGTTGGTGTGGTTCATTCGAATCAACCACGCAAGACCACAGCGGTTTAAAACGATACGATAAAATTAGCCAGCACCTCCAGTGCGGTAACTTACGAACTTTGGAAGCCCTTAGAGGGTTTCCGGGATAATGTATTAGGATATTAGTAGCGTTTTGTTTAACAGATATGCTTCCACTAGACTACAGGGTGGCACGACCTCGCTCGTATACACCCTAAAATCCTCTTTTATGAAAAACTATTACTAAAAATATATAAAAATATGTGTGACGTTTAAAAAAATGTTAAATAGAGAAACACGTTTTAAATTACAGCATCAGGGAGGGGTTAGGCCTGGTCGGATCGGATATGGGTGACCATGCAGCGTCTTTGTCTTTACGAATGAAGTTGATGGTGGAGCCTGCAGACTGGAATTTTGCCAGGGGCCGTGAAACAGTCCGACCAGGACTAGGGTCGGGGCATAGGGGAGTGATACAAAAGGTAAAATTTCCAATAGTAAAAAGAAAAACAAAGTAATAACGATTTTTTTTATAAATCTCTTTAGAGACTGGTATATTTAAAATTATTACAACTATTTAAAATTATTACAACTAAACAAACAACTATTGCACCTTCGTCGACGCGTTTCATACACTATTTAAAGATTCCCAGCTGAATGAAAAAACTAACATTGTTTTTCTCATGCGATTCACAACCGGCCCGCCCGCAGATAATGGAAAGAATGCCAACATACTCCACCGAACAAAGGCTATATCAAAGCAAGTCAACTTATTAGGGACGAGTTTGGACCAAAGTTTCAAATAGAGGTTGTGTGGACAAGGTAACCAATTGCGACAAGTACGCGCTAATTTTGTTTTCAGAATAAATAACCTGCTGTATGTAACGAATTTGATTTAAACCTATTTTCGTGTCCAGTTCGCTATTTGTAAACCTCCATTGTTAAGATTTTATCGTCAAGCAGCGCTGATGATCGTGTAATAGGAGATAGAGCCAGACATGCATCTTTACTGTTTAAAGTACAAAAACAACTATTTAAAGGAGCATGGACAATAAGCGTTTTTATTAATGGGGTACAACAACCAGTGCCGGTTTCTCGGTTTATGGACTTACAAGTTCCTATGAGTATAATAAACTTATTATTTCTTGCTCAATTAACTTACAACCTATAAATTTACGGTCACTTACCGGTCTTTCAGAAAACACCTAGAGAAATTTCAGCTATCGGGAAAATGTAGAGAAAAAGCCCAGCATGAACATTTTCGGCGTGTCGCCAAATTACTGGATTAGAAAGGTTTATTTACTTAAAATATCCAAGAAATTTAAACATATGTAGGATAAATTAGAAAAAAACACAATATTGTTAGAAATAACCCGTTTACCACAAGAAGTACCCAAAATAAATAACGTATAAGCAATCATAATTATACTATTATTACGGGTATGAAAGAGCGTGATATTTCAAAACAAATGAAATAGATAAACCTTTGGAATACAAGCGTTACTGTGTACGCCCCAATTCAACATTATCTCTGTTTCGGGATATCCCCTAAAATTCAATATTGCTGACACTGGTGATACGTGTCATTTAAGCTTCATATAAAACGTAAAGACATGTTGGCTACAATCGAGTTAAATATTCTGTATATGTAAGCTATTATGGTTAAAAAAATCATTGGCTAACTGATGCAATTTGCCCAAGGGATACTTCCGACAGACCCAAAATATAATTATGACGACTATTTCGTGAATGGATAGTATTATTTCCTTCATATTAAAACGAAAAATGTAAAATGATCAAACAAATTGGAAAATGGACAAACGGAGTCTACCTTCCCTTAACTTTACACGAAAAATCCCTTAAAGTATAAAACTCACGTGTGAATAATTGTATTACACTAATAACCGTATTTATAAAACAACTACACAATTAAATATATATTTAATTATTTCGAAATGAATAGTTCTGTATTATCAAAAAGACATTATATGATGATAAATTACCTTTTAAACATAAGAAATACTTGCATGTATCGCATTTAAAGAATAATTACATCTATAAAATTCGACGAATATATGCAGGTACAACATTTGTCCCAATATTTTCAAGCATAGCATTCGACGTGGCATGCAGACAGCACATGACAATCTTAGCGTTAAGAAATGTGATTAATCGGATAAATGATGTGTGAATCTCCAACTATGTTGACGTACTTCCCGCACGTTTTAACTTGTAACTGTCTGCACAATGACCATTAGGCCCACAATAACGTGCAGCATAAGTAGTTAAAGTTGTCATTGCAGATTATACATTTTGTTTTCTGCTTGTTAGTTTGTTAACACACAGTTAATTTGGATGCGTTTTAGCGTAAAGTGTGCTATTTACTTTTAATTTTCAAAGAAGTAATATCAGATTTGCAAACCCTACAATGAGAACCCAGGTTATTAGCAGAACTTAAAAAGGCAGGCGAAACGTAGATATATCGAAACCTGCCTCTGCTTAATCGAGTTGTGTTTTATAAAAAAGAAGCCTAAACGTATAAATTGACTACATTTAATGGAACTAAACTTTAAAAACGTTAATTATATTTAAAACGGCAATACGACGTCGGGCACCTGATAATCTAAAGAATTATTATCATAAACATTAATAAACATAAATATTAAACAAGTATGACGACTGCATTCTATGCTCGTGTTGTAATACTCAGTTTTTGATCCCATGTAGGACTTTGCTTTAGCTAAAAAAACAGTATTGAATATGATCGCCTTGAGTTGTGTGTCTACAAAATATTTGCTTATTTTCTCCGCTTGCTGCGCTGTTGCTTATTCCACGAACCAGGTCCTTCTTACTTGTGGCTCCAGTGATTCGGAAAAAGGCTCTAGGGGATTCCCCGGGAAACGAGGGCCACCAGGGATTAAGGGACAAATGGGGCAACAAGGAATAAAAGGCGATATTGGTCCTTCTGGAGTTTCACAATTTACCCAACAAGAATTGGATCTAATAATAGGAAGGTTGAATAGCAGTCAAGACGCAATTTCGTCTTTGCAGAGTGAAATACAAAACTTGAGTAAGTTGGTTCATTAAATTAATAAAGTTTATTTATTTTAACTTTCATTTTTTTCAATAAGCAATTTCGTCTTTGTCAAGTCAAGAAGAAATTTCGTCTTTGCAGAGTGAAATACAAAACTTGAGTAAGTTGTTTCATTAAATCAATGAAGTTTATTTATTTTAACTTTCATTTTTTTTAATAAGCAATTTCGTCTTTGTCAAGTCAAGAAGAAATTTGGTCTTTGCAGAGTGAAATACAAAACTTGAGTAAGTTGTTTCATTAAATCAATGAAGTTTATTTATTTTAACTTTTATTTTTTTTAATAAGCAAATTCGTCTTTGTCAAGCCAAGAAGAAATTTCGTCTTTGCAAAGTGAAATACAAAACTTGAGTAAGTTGTTTCATTAAATGTATGAAGTTTATTTATTTTAACTTCCATTTTTTTAATAAGCAAATTCGTCTTTGTCAAGTCAAGAAGCAATTTCGTCTTTGCAAAATGAAATACAAAACTTGAGTAAGTTGTTCCATTAAATTAATAAAGTTTATTTATTTTAACTTCCATTTTTTTAATAAGCAAATTCGTCTTTGTCAAGCCAAGAAGAAATTTCGTCTTTGCAAAGTGAAATACAAAACTTAAGTAAGTTGTTTCATTAAATCTATGAAGTTTATTTATTTTAACTTCCATTTTTTTTAATAAGCAAATTCGTCTTTGTCAAGTCAAGAAGCAATTTCGTCTTTGCAAAGTGAAATACAAAACTTGAGTAAGTTGTTCCATTAAATCAATGAAGTTTATTTATTTTAACTTTTATTTTTTTCAATAAGCAAATTCGTCTTTGTCAAGTCAAGAAGAAATTTCGTCTTTGCAGAGTGAAATACAAAACTTGAGTAAGTTGTTTTATTTAATCTATAATTTTTTTTTTTTTTTTTTTTTTTTTTTTTTTTTTAATCTATAAAGTTTATTTTGTTAACTTTGGATTTTGTCAAAAAGCAATTTCGTCTTTGTCAAGTCAAGCAGAAATTTCGTCTTTGCGGAGTGAAATACAAAACTTGAGTAAGTTGCTTTACATTGATCGATGAAGTTTATTTATTTTAATCATTCTTTTCTCTCATTAGGGTCATGGGTGGGAGGGATCAGTGAAAGCATAAGTAAGTCGTTTGGTATTTTTATTCCACCAAATCTGATTATAATAACAGAAGTCGTTCAAGCTCTATCCGAAAACGCTATGTTTTTAATATAACGGTTTGGTTTTTAACGTACTAGGGTAATTTCCTTGATTTATTACCCACATTTTTGGTTTCTGCATATCTAGGTCATTTGGTTTAAAAATGACAATATTTCATTGCGATTTCATTACCCCTTCTGGATGATATTAACTTCCACTCTAAGTCGCTGACGAAATTTCCAATTTTACAATTTCAGCTTTAAGCGGAGAAAAGTGGTACGCGCCGGGAAATGGCTTTGTCTACCGAGTGTTGCCATCTACATTGAGTTACAACGCCTCTAAAACAGCTTGCCGTAATATTAACTCAACTTTAGCTGTGGCTGGTATCAAAGACTTCAATATACAAAAGTATGTCATGTTATAGCTTAATATATATATATATATATATATATATGTGTGTATATATATATATATATATGTAAGAACATGAGGATAAGTTAATTTGTTATAAATATTCCGTGTGATTTCAAGAATAAGTCCCAAATAAAAATGATATACCTTAACCATGAAGACTGAAATGTTTCATCATACAGATAAATCAGCTATCATAATTATTATTTTATTTTTTATTTTTATTTTTTTTTACCAAGCCAAGTTTCAAACCCATAATGTGATCGTTACTCGGACCGTTTTTGTATTGTGGTCGGTATATGTATCGGTCGCGTTAACCATTTGGCCACACGACCGTACTCAGCTATCATAATTATTTTTGAAGGAAAATCTACAACCAAGTTTTCCCCGGGGAGTGAAGTGATAAATGTGGATAGGTGTCAGACACCGCTCAAACGAGAGGCAATGGATGTGGGATGACGGAAATTTGCTCCTTGCTAACCAAACTGATTGGGAATCTATTCCCACAAGCAGAGGGAGGGTAGAGAGATGTTTAGTGATTGTTGTACGTCGATGGGTGATTTTTACAGGTCAATGGATTCCTCAGTCATGCTACTTTCGCACACACCCATTGTGTGAACGTCGACTCGAAATATAATGTTCAATTGTGTCAAACACTTAACCACATACCATTCCACACAGCACAATTATTATGTTTATTTTTAAGTAATGATAATTGATACTAGTTATTTACATCGATCCTTAGTGTTATAGAATATACCAATATACATTCTGTATAACACACGCTCGTGCGGCAGCTTGTGAGAAGCATACATTGTTGTAACTTCCCGACAAGGTGCTGGCTCCTAACACCTGTCTTAGTGAGAGGTTGCAGTATGCTTATAGACGGCGTCCTTTATTCAGAGTTTGAAATAACGCGTCATTGTCCAAAACTTGTGAATTTATTCGAAATTGAATAATGGCGGAAACGAAAGGTCTTGAAATGACGGTTTTCTAAGGAAAAATATATGTACAATTTAATTATCACAAAAATTACTAGTTTGAGAAATAAAACCAATATTTACCAAATTGTGGCTGAACAGGAGCCAAAGCACGTCATACACATCTTAACAATAACCGATAATTCCAAACCTACTAAAACTACCAAAAGACCGATTACCTCACGATAATGCTCAGGCAGCAAAAAACTAGTGTTTTATAGTTCGGTGAAATGGTGGGAAAAAGGGAATACAATAGCGATCTTATTCCCTAGTGACATCGATATAATATAAACAATAATTGCGACGATAAATCTTACACTCCCCCCCCAAATTGCGAGATCGTACAATTGAGCAATTTACAATTTAATTGATTTACGTCGCGTGTTAAGATTCATTCAATGACCGGGCTAATGCCCGCAATCTCGTTGATCTGTAGCGGGTCAACACTCTCATTGCGCACGTCCATAGCGGGTACTATGATACATAGTTTGTGTATCGGTCTCTTTAATTCGGTGTCACGTGCTTTGACTTGCACATTTCGAACTACACCGTGGCTGTCCGGGTACACGGCGGTGATTCTTTCAATGAACCATTGTGATCGTGGTGTTGTGTTGTCCACCAGAAACACAACGTCTCCTATCTTCACGTTTTCTTTTCTGTTGTGCCATTTCTGGCGTGCGATGATAGTTCGGAGGTACTCTCCCGACCATCTGGCCCAAATTCGGTTGGCTAGATGTAGAACGTAGCACCAGCGGCGTCGAGCGTAACTTTGCCGTTCATTGGTCAAAGTTCGAGGCAGCTCACTTGACGGGTTCACCTTGAGCAGGTGGTTCGGTGTTAATGGCGTTTCGCCATCGATATCTAGGGTGACGGGAGTGAGAGGTCGACAACTCAGTATTGCCTCGGACTCCAGCAGCAGGGTTGTCAGTTGATCATCGTTCAATGTCTTTTCACCTGAAATGGAAAGTAAAATCCGACGAACGGATCTAATCATTCTTTCCCAGGCTCCACCCATGTGTGAAGCGCAGGAAGGGTTGAAATTCCATTGAATTTCGCGTTGTAGAACAAAGTCATGTATTTGATTTTGGTTCCATTCCTGGATAGACTCACGGAGCAACCGTTCGGCCCCAACCAGGTTTGTTCTATTGTCGGAGTAAATGTGAGACGGGTTTCCTTGTCGAGCAATAAATCGTCGCAATGCATTAATCAGTGCGTTAGTTGAGTTTGTATCAAGTTTGTTATTGGTGGCCGCTCTCCAATCAATAAAATGTTGAGATTGAACATACCTTATCAGTGACCTCTTGGCGTGGGCAATTTCGGCGACTGTTAGACGAAAGGAAACTGGTTCTGGAACTCCATTCATTGCACGTGCTCGGGGGTGCGCTCCAAATCTCAATATCCACGCAACTGCGGCCTTCAAACAATGCCAATTAGAATAGTGCGTTATCAGGATATCAGTGGCGGAAGTGGTTTCCTGTACGGAAAATAAGTTACTGGCTTGCTTATCGAACGCTTTAATGTCGTTGAGTGACATGTCCCCTTTCTTGAGCGCGTTGGGCCAGTATTCGAAGGAAGCTTGTAGCAATTCGGGCTCTGTAAACCAAATGACATTGGAAATTAAGAAATCTACGCTGGCGCCTCTTGATGCACAGTCGACAGGGTTCAGTTTTGTTTGAACATGTCTGCAGTCGCGTGTACACGAATGCTTGGAAACAAATGCTAAGCGCCTAGACACAAAAATAGTGAACCTTCTGCGACCATTAAATATGTTTTGCAACACGACGGACGAATCTGTCCAAAACATGGACGGGCATAGCTCTAAACCGAGTTCCATTTTCAGAGATTGGTCCATTTTTACTGCAGTAACAACAACCACTAATTCTAATCGAGATATGGATACGTCGTCTTTCGGTGCTAAACGAGATTTGCCCATTAAAAAGGTACATCTTACCTCGTTATTGTAGCGGTTACAAACTCGCAGGTAACATGCGACACCGTAGTCAATTTTCGATGCGTCGGCAAAGTAGTGTAGTTGGCATCGCTGAATATCCTCATGGCCTCGTAGACCGAAGCTTCGGGGAATGGATATGTCGTGCAGTCGTGCCAGGCTCGCGACCCATTTCTCCCATCTTTTAAGTTCTGGAAGAGGAATTGGTTTGCCCCATTCTATCTCCTGCTGAAACATGCCTTCGATATCTGCAACAAGTGCGATCGGGTTTCTGCGAAACCGTGTAAGCACCTCGACGAGACTATTTACAAGATCAGGGTCCTGCATGAGAACCTGGTTAATGGAGACGCCTTGATGCTGAGCGGCACAGTCGAAAACGACACGTAGTTTGTCCGGTTTGTTAGGGTTAGTGACGAAGTGGTGCGGTAGGTACCAGATTCGGCGGTCGGTGGCGATTTCGTCAGATGGCACCTTTTCGGCATATCCCTTAGTTGTCATGTCGTTCACTTGATAGGTATATTTTTGTTTAATATCTGGGTTTTGCACAAGTCGCTTTCCTAAAACTTTAAGGCGCCCCATCGCCATGGCGCCATTATCTGGGGGAATCTGGTAATCGTGGCGCCATGGGAGGGGTGGTTCATAATGATTATCAACAAACTTAACTGATTCCTTCATGAGGGCGTGTGCTCTTCGGTCTTCAATCGAGGTCGGGAACCGAGGAAAGCTGTCGTTGAGGTCATCGAGATCGTCGATCATCAGATTAGCATCGCTTTCATCCTTTAAAAACATAACGCTGGCCTTACAATTGGAACGGCTTTCGTCACCACAGGGGCCTAGAAATGACCATCCTAGACGGGTTTTGACAGCGTCGGGACATCGACCAATTCCGCTTCTCATAGACTCGACACGGAAAATTTGGGGAACGTTCGGCCCGATTAGCAGCTTGTCAACCGATCCATCTTCGATCTGTGGAATTTTCACACCGCGCAAATGATGGTGTCGCTGCAACGCCTGCGAATCATGTAAAACATTAGGGTTCCCATATATCTTATCGACAGCAACGACGTCGGGAAGGTTATTCCAATCTTCACCCTCCACATACTGGGCTGAGAGTGCAAGGGACACTGTATCTAAAACACGAGATGATGTTAGGGTATGCAACGTAATACAACGTGAATTACCAGCAGCATTTGGTGAACTTACGATCGACTCCTCACGGCGTGTTGTCGTGGAACCTTGATCGATAAATGCACAGGTAGCAACCTCTTTGTCTGCGTAACGGACTCTACCGGGAACAACGTTTATATAAACCTTGGCCGTGTTGATACTGGTGCAGCATTCATCGATTTCAACAGCTGCGCTTATTTCGATACGCTCGTGCTTGTACACACGGGGCGGGGGTTGGTGTCTACGGCTTACCGGTACAGTATTTTGTACTTGTCTTGGCGACGTTAATTCTGCAACTGATTTCTTGTGATCGCTTAAGTTGGTTCGAGCGTCTGCAAGCGAAGGCCGTGATGTACTGCGGTTGTTCGTTGTAACTACGGCAACAACGTTGGGTTGTAATGTTGGTGAGGTCGAGTCTAGAGCCTCCAAGATTTCTTCATCTTTCCGAGCTTTAGAAACTGCCTTCGCGTATTCAAATTCTGGTTGTTTTTTGTTGGCGACACGCTCTGCTTCTTTTGGCGTTCACTTCGGATAAAGTTTGCAGTAGAAATTGTGCTCGACGTGTCGCGGTTAGTCCTTGCTAATTGCAATTCAGTTTTATTTAACCACTGACGCACATGCGCATCGAACTCACGTTTCTGACTCTCCAACTGTATTCTTGATATGTTAATATCTTCAAGCGGTTGATCTTCTGGAAATTTTACACATAAGTCCATTAGCTCGTAAAATAAGCGGTCGATTATTGGTATGAGCTTACGTAGTGACGTCCTACCTACTGGAGAAAGCATTAGCCTTTCAGCATCCACGTAAAGTTGTTTGAGACAATTTAAAGTCTTTGGAATCTTCATTTTGCGGCTTATCAGCAGGAATAACGGAATTGAAAACGTTCAGGAACGGGAATCGGCGACGGGAATCGGCGACGGGAATCGGCAACGGGAATCGGCAACGGGAATCGGCGACGGGAATCGGCAACGGGAATCGGCGACGGGAATCGGCGACGGGAATCGGCAACGGGAATCGTCAACGGGAATCGTCAACGGGAATCGGCAACGGGAATCGGCAACGGGAATCGTCAACGGGAATCGTCAACGGGAATCGGCGACGGGAATCGGCGACGGGAATCGGCGACGGGAATCGGCGACGGGAATCGGCGACGGGAATCGTCAACGGGAATCGGCGACGGGAATCGGCGACGGGAATCGGCGACGGGAATCGGCGACGGGAATCGGCAACGGGAATCGGCGACGGGAATCGGCGACGGGAATCGGCGACGGGAATCGGCAACGGGAATCGGCAACGGGAATCGGCGACGGGAATCGGCAACGGGAATCGGCGACGGGAATCGGCGACGGGAATCGGCAACGGGAATCGTCAACGGGAATCGTCAACGGGAATCGGCAACGGGAATCGGCAACGGGAATCGTCAACGGGAATCGTCAACGGGAATCGGCAACGGGAATCGGCGACGGGAATCGGCAACGGGAATCGTCAACGGGAATCGTCAACGGGAATCGGCAACGGGAATCGGCAACGGGAATCGGCAACGGGAATCGTCAACGGGAATCGTCAACGGGAATCGGCAACGGGAATCGGCAACGGGAATCGGCAACGGGAATCGGCAACGGGAATCGGCAACGGGAATCGGCAACGGGAATCGGCAACGGGAATCGGCAACGACGACGGATCGGCAACGGGAATGACGACTGGACGGGAACGACGACGGGACGAGAACGACGACTGGACGAGAACGACGACTGGACGAGAACGACGACGGTAGTTCAAGGAATTTGAAAACGATGTAACTTCCCGACAAGGTGCTGGCTCCTAACACCTGTCTTAGTGAGAGGTTGCAGTATGCTTATAGACGGCGTCCTTTATTCAGAGTTTGAAATAACGCGTCATTGTCCAAAACTTGTGAATTTATTCGAAATTGAATAATGGCGGAAACGAAAGGTCTTGAAATGACGGTTTTCTAAGGAAAAATATATGTACAATTTAATTATCACAAAAATTACTAGTTTGAGAAATAAAACCAATATTTACCAAATTGTGGCTGAACAGGAGCCAAAGCACGTCATACACATCTTAACAATAACCGATAATTCCAAACCTACTAAAACTACCAAAAGACCGATTACCTCACGATAATGCTCAGGCAGCAAAAAACTAGTGTTTTATAGTTCGGTGAAATGGTGGGAAAAAGGGAATACAATAGCGATCTTATTCCCTAGTGACATCGATATAATATAAACAATAATTGCGACGATAAATCTTACAATTGTTGTTGCGATGAAGCTGGATTGTACAAACTGAATTATTTTAGTATTTCGCCATAATTACGTTTAAACATAACTTACTTTCAGATTTTTTTTATAATAATTTAATTAGTTGTTAAAATAAAAAAATACATTCATCTGTCCTATAAAAGATCTTGTGTTATTTTTTTAATATGCTGCAAAAATGTTTCTAAAACGAAAATAATAATTACTTTCAAATCTAGATTTCAGTCACAAGGTCGTACTTGATCAATTTTGTATTGTTTTTGTAACCGAGCCAAGTTTCGAACCCATAATGGGCTCGTTACTTAGACCGTTTTTGTATAGGTAGGTATATGTATAGGTCGCGCAAACCATTTGGCCACGCAACCGTACATGATCAATAAGTGAAACCCAGTTCGTAAAGTTATTACAAACATTTTGCATTTTAGTTATCGAAGAGGTTTGTCTCTATTTAATACTATACCTTAAGTGAAAATTATACACCGTGCGTAGAACGAAGAACAGAATTACAACAAGAGCACAGACAACCACTGCGTTTGGGCTTTATTAAGCTATTGTTTAAAACAAGAGCACGTACATTGCTTTTGACTCTTTTCTTACTTAAACTGTAGAGTTTTATCCCGAGAATCCCTTTCAGAGTAATATTCTAGTAGACTTTTTTACAGCATAAGTTATCAAACAGGTACTTATCGTTTTAGGTAGAAAAACATTAAAATTAAAATAAAACCTTTGGATAAGGTATTTTACATGACCTAAAAGTACTGGACTCAAACTTTTTTATCTGTTTATAGGACAACATTGACTATGCAAATACTTATGATGCACGTTATTGTTGGCCTTATCGTTTTTGCTTAAACACTTTTAAGTTACGTGGACTTATTTGGATATATATATATAATATATATATATATCTCCGATATATATATATATATATCTCCGATAAATCTATAAACGTTATTTGACACATTTCTTAACGCTAATTAAGGCATCTTCATTTGCTAGTTCCGCCTCACATCGAATGCGTGACCTACAAATATTGGTCAAATGAAATCTATCCAAATTTCGTCAAATTCGATAATGCAAATATTTCTTTTATTTACCAAATAATTTTATTATATTGTAACAGAGCGTATAAAAAAATCGTCAAAATTCCGATCCCATTAAGACGTACTCTTGCGATTACCCTTGTTATAAAGTCTTTAAAAAATCCATACAATTTAAATATTTGGGTTATGCACATGTTTTCGTTTATTTAAATAATATGTATATACTTTTCATGCATTAATTAATTATTATATAACACGGTAGTGAAGAAATTAAAATAGTAAAATAATGTGAACGGAATGTAAGTAGTTAAAGTGGTACAACTCATATATATATACAATGAAGAGAAGTTTTAGGGAAGATAAAAATTGCAATCCAAAACACACTCACATTACTCCATTGCTTGATGCAAAAGTATTTATAATGTACAAATCATATTGTCAACTTTGTTCATTTTGATAGGTCTTGTAGCATTTCGTATATACTATATTTGTTTTAATTTACTTTATGTCCTAAATATTTTGTGTTTTTACGTCGTTTATTTTTGCGTTTCAAATTTACCGACTCTTATGTGTTATTACTCGCTACGTAATTATTACCTTGTACGGCCCTTTGTATTTCATCTGGTTTAAATCATTAACATAGTTTTTCCACCTAATTCCCCACAGTTAGTCAAACGTGCAGATGTGAAACGTCTCGCACGTAAACTTCTCGCACCTCGTAAATTCCCTATATATTCTAGAAATTTAAATAGTATAATATTATAACCTACAATATAACCTACAATAACGTACTTGAGATAACTTGCGTGATGCTAAGAACGTACTAAGTAACTTGCTTAGCGAACGTAACTTTGTATTGAATGAGACGCAGAATACAACTAAACCGAATCAAGAGTTATAGACTTCGAGTTTGAGATTAAGACTTTACAAATCGTGGCTACCATAACATTTGGTGGGCGTTCTGTGGAAACTAGATTTTCCGCTGCGCAGCTCGCGAGAGACCGTTAGGCAGCCCACCGAACTCAGCTAACGCCCCGGTCAGTAAACTACAAAAGAAAGCGCGAGCCTACAGTCTAAGATTTTCTTAAATAGAAATAAAACGTTGTCAATGTAATTTTTGAACGGAACTTTATATTTGTAAAACGAAGGTTTGGTTGCCCTTACACGCAAGCCGATGTGGTCTGCTATTTAGAGTAAACCAATTTTAAATATTGTTTTTTAATGTAGGGTTTACATGTTGTACAACATTTGTTTAAGAACAAATTTAATTTAAATACTATAAGGGTTGAAATTATAAGGGTTTTAACAATACGAAACATTTTAGTTTATATTGCAATAGGACGTTCACACAACGGGCGTGTATATCCACCTCCCCCACAGTTATTGTCATTTATCTGACCATGATATACTTCTGCACAATTTTCCGACCTCCCACCGCTTGGGTTACCAGGTCGCCAATTAGCTTGGCTACTCAAAAGTGGTGTTCCGTCTTCCCAAACCCATTTTCCCTCCTGTGCACGGTCGGTGAGGCCTATCCATATTCTTCTGTGATCGTTGGAGTACTTTTCCAGATTGTATTCCCAGATTCTTCTGCCGAAATTAACGGTGGTTACGTTGGCAAGATAATAGAGCTGAAACATAGTTTTCTATGACCGCTAGGTGAGGCCCAACCAAAAACCCCTGAAACCTAACATAAACTAAAGGAACTTTGTACGGTCGTGTGTCCAAATGGTTAACGCGACCGATACATATACCGACTACTATACAAAAACGGTTCAGTGATAAGCCCATCACGGGTTCGAAACTTGGCTCGGTGAAAAAAAACAAAAAAACTCAAGGAACTTAATTTTGCTTGATTGTAGGATGGATTTTTTTCTGCATGGTTTGTTTAGTTAATATACTGAGAACATTTTTTCTGGAAAATTAAAACTGCAAGCAACAAAATGATATGGTTCATACTTAGCTATACTAACCTTCGTACTCTGATATCTTTGACACCAGCCACAGCTAAAGTTGAGTTAATATCACGGCAAACTGTTTTAGAGGCGTCATAACTCATTGTAGGTAGCAACACACGGTAAACAAAGCCATTTCCCGGTGCATACCATTCTTCCCCGTCTAAAGCTGAAATAGTAAATTTCACAATTCGTCAGCGTCTTAGAGTTGCAGTTGTCACAGTTTAAAAAGTCATGTCGTCAAAAATATTATTACATAAAAAAACTCCACCCAAAGTATTTTGACGCAATAGGTTGCTGCTATAGCAAAGGTTTGATTCCCTGCTCTCCTATCTAATTATGATTGGTAAATCTCAAAGTGTGGTATTGAATTTAATTATTGATGCAGAAACTAATGGATTTCAGAGATTCCAATTTAAACTTTATATTTATGTTCCATAAATAATGTATTTGTGTTGGTTTGTAAAAATTAAACAATAAAAGTTTTACAAAATAGCGACTTTCAAAAATTTCCAAAATGGGAGAGAAAAGACTACAAATCACAGTTACATAGAAACCATTTAAAAAGATCTTTGTTACTCGTAATGTTTGTATTCGTATTAAAATTCTATTAATAATTATATTTGTTTTAAATGATTAACAATCTTAAAATCTAATAGGAGTTTATAATCGCTTACGTATTTATGTGTTTTAAATAAACCACTTTTTCATAAAAGAAGGTAATTCTTAGAAGTCACAAAATATTGACGGTCAATGAATATTTGGCCATAAAAAGGCAAACAAATTTGCACATTTAACTGTATGCAGACGATCGACGATCGGATACCCGACGATTGGATCGTATTAACATTTAACTGTATGCCGTTTTTAATCAGTGGCAGTATGTAACATCTTCGTTTTGGCGTTTTGGGATTTAAATAAGCAGCTTAATGGACAGTAAATTATGTTACAAGGCCACCGTTGGTTTACTGGAGCTGATGTAGGACATGTTTTGCCTTAGGGGCTAAACATTAACGTTACAGTACATAGAGATATACCAGAATAGGTTATAATTTAGGGACCCATTCGTATTTAAATTGAAAAAACTTTAAATAAGAGTCAAACAAAATAACAAGTTTTGGTTGGGAACCCGGAAAACCATTAATCCTGCTTACAGAAATGTGGAATGAAACATAAATTAGTTTAAATCACCTAATTTACAATCTGGGTGGGTAACACATTGATAATGAATAATTCACTGTAACGTGTTGGAAAATCATACATGTATCCTCAAGCACAATTAAATAATATATGGTAGCATGAATTATGGTGGTGCTGCTGTTAGAAATAAAAATACCAAACGACTTACTTATGTTTCCTCTGATCCCACCAACCCAAGATTTTAATGAGAAAAATCAAAAGTTAACAAATAAGGCTTTATTAAACGAATTAAGGCAATTTACCCAAGTTTTGTATATGCCTCTGCAGAGATAAAATTGCTTCTTGACTTCTATTCAACTTTTCTAAGATTTGATCCAATTCTTGTTGGGTAAATTGTGAAACTCCAGTAGGACCAGTATCGCCTTTTATTCCTTGTTGCCCCATTTGTCCCTTAATCCCTGGTGGCCCGTGTTTCCCGGGGAATCCCCTAGAGCCTTTTTCCGAATCACTGGAGCCACAAGTGAGAAGGACCTGGTTCGTGGAATAAGCAACAGCGCAGCAAGCGGAGAAAATGAGCAAATATTTTGTACTCGGGAAACTAATGACGGCCATATTCAATAAAGTATTTTGATCTAAAGCGAAATTCTAGCCGGGATTAAAAACGGTGTATTAAACATTAGCAC
>CH002967.1:665891-678014 GCA_000149265.1 Ciona savignyi
CTTAATATATATAGGTATATATAGGTAAGAACATGAGGATTAATTTGTTAAAATAATTTCGTGCAATTTAAAGAATAACTCCCAAATAAAAATGATATACCTTAACCAGCTATACTGAACTTTTTCATCATACCGATAAATCAGCTATCATATTTATTGTTTTAAAGGAAAATCTACAACCAAGTTTTCCCTGAGGAGTTGAGTAGCTCCAGATATATGTGGATAGGTGTCAGACACCGCTCAAACGAGAGGCAATGGATGTGGGATGACGGAAATTTGCTCCTGGCTAACCAAACTAATTGGGAATCTATTCCCACAAGCAGAGGGAGGGTAGAGAGATGTGTATTGATTTTTACAGGTCGATGGGTGTCTCATTCATGCTATATTCACGCACACCCATTGTGTGAACGTCGACTCGGAATATAATGTTCAATTGTATCAAACACTTATTAACCACACACCATTCCCTACAGCGCAATTATTATGTTCCTTTTTAAGTAATGATAATTGATATTGGTTATTTACATCGATCCTTAGTGATATAGAATATACAAATATACAATCTCTATAACATACCCTCGTTCAGATTGTGAGAAGCAACATTGTTGTTGCAATGAAGCTGGATTGTACAAACTTAATTATTTTATTTCGCCATAATTACGTTTAAACATAACTTACTTTCAGATTTTTTTATAATAATTTAATTAATTGTTACAATCAAAAATACATTTATCTGTCCTAAGAACTTGTGTTATTTTTCCAATATGCTAAAAAGATTTCTAAAATTAAAATAATAATCACTTTCAAATCTAGATTTCAGTCACAAGGCCGTACAAGATCATTTTTTTATTTTTAACCGAGCCAAGTTTCGAACTCATGATAGGCTCGTTACTTAGACCGTTTTGGTATAGGTAGGTATATGTATAGGTCGCGCAAACCATTTGGCCACGCAACCGTACATGATCAATAAGTGAAACCCAGTTCGTAAAGTTATTAACAGCACAGCAAGCGGCAAAAATGGACAAACATTTTATACTTTAGTAACCAAAGAGGTTTGTCTCTATTTAATACTATACCTTGGATGAAAAATATACACCTTGCGTGGAACGAGGAACAGAATAACAACACGAGCACAGAACACTGTGTTTTGGCTTTATTAAGCTATTGTTTAAAACAAAGGCATATACATTGCTTTTGAACCTTTTCTTACTTAAACTGTAGAGTTTTACCCCGGGAATTACTTTTAGAGTAATATTCTAGTAGACTTTTCTACAGCATAAGTTATCAAACAGGTACTTATCTTTTTAGGTAGAAAAACTTTAAAATTAAAATAAAACCCTTGGATGAAGTATTTTACATGACCAAAAAGTACTGGACTCAAACTTTTTTTATCTGTTTTTAGGACAACATTGACTATGCAAATACTTATGTTGCACGTTATTGTTGGCCTTATCGGTTTTGCATAAACACTTTTAAGTTACGTGGACATATTTGGATATATATATAATATATATAAGATATATATATATATCTGATAAATCTATAAACGTTATTTAACACATTTCTTAACGCTAATTAAGGCATCTTCATTTGCTAGTCCCGCCCACATCGAACGCGTGACCTGCAAATATTGGTCAAATGAAATCTATTCAAATTTCGTCAAATTCGATGATGCAAATATTTCTTTTATTTACCAAATAATTTTATTATATTGTAACAGAGCGTATAAAAAAATCGTCAAAATTCCGATCCCATTAATACGTACTCTTGCGATTACCCCTGTTATAAAGTCTTTAAAAAATCCATACAATTTAAATATTTGGGTTATGTACATGTTTTCGTTTATTTAAATAATATGTATATACTTTTCATGCATTAATTAATTATTATATAACACGGCAGTGAAGAAATTAAAATAGTAAAATAATGTGAACGAAATGTAAGTAGTTAAAGTGGTACAACTCATATATATATACAATGAAGAGAAGTTTTAGGGAAGATAAAAATTGCAATCCAAAACACACTCACATTACTCCATTGCTTGATGCAAAAGTATTTATAATGTACAAATCATATTGTCAACTTTGTTCATTTTGATAGGTCTTGTAGCATTTCGTATATACTATATTTGTTTTAATTTACTTTATGTCCTAAATATTTTGTGTTTTTACGTCGTTTATTTTTGCGTTTCAAATTTACCGACTCTTACGTGTTATTACTCGCTACGTAATTATTACCTTGTACGGCCCTTTGTATTTCATCTGGTTTAAATCATTAACATAGTTTTTCCACCTAATTCCCCACAGTTAGTCAAACGTGCAGATGTGAAACGTCTCGCACGTAAACTTCTCGCACCTCGTAAATTCCCTATATATTCTAGAAATTTGAATAGTATAATATTATAACCTACAATATAACCTACAATAACGTACTTGAGATAACTTGCGTGATGCTAAGAACGTACTAAGTAAACTTGCTTAGCGAACGTAACTTTGTATTGAATGAGACGCAGAATACAACTAAACTCGAATCAAGAGTTATAGACTTCGAGTTTGAGATTAAGACTTTACAAATCGTGGCTACCATAACATTTGGTGGGCGTTCTGTGGAAACTAGATTTTCCGCTGCGCAGCTCGCGAGAGACCGTTAGGCAGCCCACCGAACTCAGCTAACGCCCCGGTCAGTAAACTACAAAAGAAAGCGCGAGCCTACAGTCTAAGATTTTCTTAAATAGAAATAAAACGTTGTCAATGTAATTTTTGAACGGAACTTTATATTTGTAAAACGAAGGTTTGGTTGCCCTTACACGCAAGCCGATGTGGTCTGCTATTTAGAGTAAACCAATTTTAAATATTGTTTTTTAATGTAGGGTTTACATGTTGTACAACATTTGTTTAAGAACAAATTTAATTTAAATACTATAAGGGTTGAAATTATAAGGGTTTTAACAATACGAAACATTTTAGTTTATATTGCAATAGGACGTTTACACAACGGGCGTGTATATCCACCTCCCCCACAGTTATTGTCATTTATCTGACCATGATATACTTCTGCACAATTTTCCGACCTCCCACCGCTTGGGTTACCAGGTCGCCAATTAGCTTGGCTACTCAAAAGTGGTGTTCCGTCTTCCCAAACCCATTTTCCCTCCTGTGCACGGTCGGTGAGGCCTATCCATATTCTTCTATGATCGTTGGAGTACTTTTCCAGATTGTATTCCCAGATTCTTCTGCCGAAATTAACGGTGGTTACGTTGGCAAGATAATAGAGCTGAAACATAGTTTTCTATGACCGCTAGGTGAGGCCCAACCAAAAACCCCTGAAACCTAACATAAACTAAAGGAACTTTGTACGGTCGTGTGTCCAAATGGTTAACGCGACCGATACATATACCGACTACTATACAAAAACGGTTTAGTGATAAGCCCATCACGGGTTCGAAACTTGGCTCGGTGAAAAAAAACAAAAAAACTCAAGGAACTTAATTTTGCTTGATTGTAGGATGGATTTTTTTCTGCATGGTTTGTTTAGTTAATATACTGAGAACATTTTTTCTGGAAAATTAAAACTGCAAGCAACAAAATGATATGGTTCATACTTAGCTATACTAACCTTCGTACTCTGATATCTTTGACACCAGCCACAGCTAAAGTTGAGTTAATATTACGGCAAGCTGTTTTAGAGGCGTCATAACTCATAATAGGTGACAACACACGGTAGGCAAAGCCATTTCCCGGTGCATACCATTCTTCCCCGTCTAAAGCTGAAATAGTAAATTTCACAATTCGTCAGCGTCTTAGAGTTGTAGTTGTCACAGTTTAAAAAGTCATGTCGTCAAAAATATTATTATATAAAAAAACTCCACCCAAAGTATTTAACGCAATAGGTTGCTGCTATAGCAAAGGTTTGATTCCCTGCTCTCCTATCTAATTACGATTGGTAAATCTCAAAGTGTGGTATTGAATTTAATTATTGATGCAGAAACTAATGGATTTCAGAGATTCCAATTTAAACTTTATATTTTTGTTCCATAAATAATGTATTTGTGTTGGTTTGTAAAAATTAAACAATAAAAGTTTTACAAAATAGCGACTTTTCTTAAATTATTAACTCAAATAAAACAACCATTTTTTTAAGTTTGCATATGGTTAAATATATAGGGATTTTAGGCGACCAAATGGAAGAGTTTATTTTAATACCTTTAGTTTTATTTTATAATTTACATAGAAACCATTTAAAAAGATCTTTGTTACTCGTAATGTTTGTATTCGTATTAAAATTCTATTAATAATTATATTTGTTTTAAATGTTTAACAATCTTAAAATCTAATAGGAGTTTATAATCGCTTACGTATTTATGTGTTTTAAATAAACCACTTTTTCATAAAAGAAGGTAATTCTTAGAAGTCACAAAATATTGACGGTCAATAAATATTTGGCCATAAAAAGGCAAACAAATTTGCACATTTAACTGTATGCAGACGATCGACGAACGGATAACCGACGATTGGATCGTATTAACATTTAACTGTATGCCGTTTTTAATCAGTGGCAGTATGTAACATCTTTGTTTTGGCGTTTTGGGATTTAAATAAGCAGCTTAATGGACAGTAAATTATGTTACAAGGCCACCGTTGGTTTACTGGAGCTGATGTAGGACATGTTTTGCCTTAGGGGCTAAACATTAACGTTACAGTACATAGAGATATACCAGAATATGTTATAATTTAGGGACCCATTCGTATTTAAATTGAAAAAACTTTAAATAAGAGTCAAACAAAATAAAAAGTTTTGATTGGTAACCCGGAAACCATTAATCCTGATTACAGAAATGTGGAATGAAACATAAAGTAGTTTAAATCACCAAATTTACAATCTGGGTGGGTAACACATTGATAATGAATAATTCACTGTAACGGGTTGGAAAATCATACATGTATCCTTAAGCACAATTAAATATTATATGGTAGCATGAATTATGGTGGTTCTGCCGTTAGAAATAAAAATACCAAACGACTCACTTATGTTTCCTCTGATCCCACCAACCCAAGATTCTAATGAGAAAAATCAAAAGTTAAGAAATTTGGCTTTATTAAACGAATTAAGGCAATTTACCCAAGTTTTGTATATGCCTCTGCAGAGATAAAATTGCTTCTTGACTTTATTCAACTTTTCTAAGATTTGATCCAATTCTTGCTGGGTAAATTGTGAAACAGCAGTAGGACCAGTATCGCCTTTTATTCCTTGTTGCCCCATTTGTCCTTTAATCCCTGGTGGCCCTTGTTTCCCGGGGAATCCCCTAGAGCAGTGGTTCTTAAACTTTTTCAGTCGCGCCCCCCTTGAGATTTGTGATTCATGCTCACGCCTCACCTACTCAAAAACCAAATTTACGAAAAATAGAGCGATAATTTATTTGCCATTACCCTGCTTAGTGTAAAGGATGCAAGGGTTCGCGAACCGTTTTTTAAAGTTCGCGAATAAAATAAAATTAAAAAAATCGCAAAAATATAAATTACCGTTACTGATTTCGCGGACTTTTATTAAAAAAATCATCAACACAATATAATATAACATATTTTGCCTTCAACATAACATTTAACAATGGAATTACTATTACATTTATTTACCTTGCTTTTACTTTGCATTATTGACAGATAATAAGCATTTCTATCACAACGCAACAATAGCCATTATGCGTTAATATACCACGATTCCTTTATTTATGATTGGCGGAGATGCGACACACCTCTTTATTATAAGGTTATATGGTGTTTTAACAAGTAAGATTACTCGTTTCAAAGGCTTTGTTTCGTCGATATTCGTCCTATCCTACACGCATTAACTCACGACACGTTTATCGTAGTTTATCATTACTACTTAATAACGGTACTGTTTGCTTAATGAATTATCTTTCTGGCTTTAAAGATTAGTTTGAGAGGTTCTGAAACCGCATTCTAAGGCAATTTAACATAGCTAAAGCGCTAAAACGATTTTCTCGTATCCCACGCATTTCGCGAATCGTTTCAAAATCGTTAATTCGAACCCTGCAATATGTCACTGTCATGCTCGCGCCACCCTTGAGAAGCTTCCACGCCCCCCAAGGGGGGCGCGCCCCCCAGTTTAAGAACCCCTGCCCTAGAGCCTTTTTCCGAATCACTGGACCCACAAGTAAGAAGGACCTGGTTCGTGGAATAAGCAACAGCGCAGCAAGCAGAGAAAATGAGCAAATATTTTGTACTCGGAAAACTAATGACGGCCATATTCAATGAAGTGTTTTGATCTAAAGCGGAATTCTAGCCGGGATTAAAAACGGTGTATTAAACACTAGCACAGAATGCTGTCTTGAGGCCTTGTTCGATATTTATGTTTGTTATTGTTTATGATAGTCAATCTTAAGATTATCAGGTGCCCCGAGTCGTGTTGCCGGAATTAAAAAAATAAAACGTTTTTAATGTTAAGAATTATTAAAGGTACTAGATTTATGCTTCTAAGTTCCTTTTCCAGGAAAAACAACTCAAATGATCATAGACAGGTTTCCACGTTTTGCCTGTATACGTTCTGCTAATATAACCTGGTTGATCATGGTAGAGTTAGCAAATATAGTATTAGTTCACCTTTTTACTGATCTATCAGGATAAATTGAACTCAAGTAGCACACTTAACGTTCAGTATTCTCAGAACAAACTTACAACCAGTAAGCAAAATGTATCAGCTGCAATGACAACTTAAAATAGTTATGCTGCACGTTATTGTGGACCTAATCGTCATTGTGCAGATAGTTACAAGTAATAACATGTGGCAAGTACGTCAACATAGTTGGAGATTCATACATCATTTATCCGATAAATCACATTTCTTAACGCTAAGATTGTCACATCATTTATCCGATAAATCACATTTCTTAACGCCAACATTGTCTTGTACTGTCTGCATACTGCGTCGAATGCTGTATACTTATAAACATTGGAACAAATGTTGTACCTGCAAATATTCGTCGAATGCGATGTCTGCAAATAATTTGTCTGTTTAAACTTATTTCTCATCATATGTAACGTACTGTGTGTCAATTTAACAAATACCTAGTCCTGTAAAGCTCTAGTGAGTACCACTGTAATAAAATCTGCAACGACGCCGTACAATTTTAACATATAGATAGCTACATACAAGTTTTGTGCTCAAAGTAATTTGGTTAAACTCTCATGCATGACTACTATTTATCATTCACATTACACAATATTGAGCTATAAAAATGGTCAAACGATTTAGACGGTAAATAGTAGTAAACACCAGCTATTTTAATCCAAAGTACAAAACAAACATACATTATTGCTCGATGCAACTATGTTTTATTTTTATAGAGTATTGTGTAAAAAAGAAAAGTTTGCGAAACAAAACTATGATGAACACCCGATCTAGTAAGCGATCTAGTAAGCGATCTAGTAAGTGCATTCTTTTATTATTTCTTGTATAATCCATGTTATAATAAACAAATAATTTTGTACAATTTTCTTCATATTTTTACCGCCTAAATTTTTAATCAACAGTAGGCCCGTATCCAAAACCGGTATTTATTGGATATAGTTCTGTCTTTATAATGTAGATTCTTCTGCGTGGGCGACCTGTAAATTCGACCAGAATACACTATGGTTGCTTTAAAATCTCTCAACGGAAATGTCTAATCGTATTTTTACAGTTTAAACTCGCGCGCTTTCTTTTTTGTCTTTAATGTGCGATTTTCTATAAATGAAAATAAATAAAACCAAAAATATCGTCTGGAAATCAACGCTAAAAAACGTTAACAAAAACTTATATACCAACTGATTATCGATTTAGGTAACTATCGTTAAAATTCAGTCATCAATTTCTAAAATCGTTTGCAATGGTTCGTTAACGGTTCAGTACTAATACAAAAAGAAAAAAACGATGAAACGAGGCAGTAAATAAATAAGGCGAGTTTGTGACGTCACAACCTTGAAATAATTGGGATTGCCCGATCTATAATCAGGGGCAAACCGTGACGTCGCTTCAACAACATCAAACGATGTGAACTTACGATACAAATGTCACAGTTGTCAATGTAAGATTTGGAAAACAATAAATATTTGTAAATGGTGGTTCGTTTACTTTTGCTTGCAATCCAAAATGGAGTACATCAATTTTAAATACATTAAGTTATAAAGGTATTTACACTATTTACAAGGTTGTGCTCTAAAACAAGTTTGACAAATTATAATCAAAATAATAAAATAAGGTTGTTTACATCTTAACAGAACGTTCACACAACGGGCGTGTATATCTGCTCTCTCCACAGTTAATGTCATTCATCCGACTATCATATGCTTCTGCACAATTCTCCGACCTCCCACCGCTTGGGTTAGCACCCCAATTGGATTGATTACTCAGGAGCAGACTTCCGTCTTCCCAAATCCATTTTCCCTCCTGTGCGCGGTCGGTGAGGCCTAACCAAAACCTTTTGAGTCCCGACCTTAACGAAGAGAACTTTACTCGATTGTAGGATGCGATTTTCCTACCGAGTAAAATAACATTGGTTTATAGAAAAAAACCTTTGATTTGCATTATTTGGTTTAGGCGTGTGATAAGATCATTTTGTCTTGGAGATACTACAAACATAAATGGTTATTAACAGAATTAAGGTCTATATAAGGATAAGGTTCCTATTAAATTACACTAACCCCCGTATATTAATGTCTTTGACACCAGCCACAGCTAAATTTGAGTTAATATCGCGACAAGCTGTTTGAGAGGCGTCGTAAGTCTTTGCGTATGACAACACACGGTAGACAAAACCATTTCCTGGTGCGTACCACTCTTTTCCGTCTAAAGCTGAAATTGTAAAATGCTGAAAGATCTATGATATACATAGTATTTTGATAACGTGAACTAAAAAGCAGGATTACAGAAAAGATAAAGTACAAAGATTTGTAATATGTACAGGATTGCCCTATAGATATTTAAAGGCAGAATATAATCGGAATAGTCATCTTTTTATAGTTTCATATACCAAATATATAAATAACTACCAACCTGGGTAAAACCTCCAATCGATAATCATATCCATTTCCCAGCCTGTGGACTGGTCTGTTAGTTCCAGTTCTACCCAAAACCCGTTGATTTTAATTTCTTCCACTGTGACCTTAAATTTGTATGGCAGGTTTGCATTCTCTATCCTGACTGTTGCGTCCGCAAAAACCGGTACAGAATCCAGACACAATTTGTAGATGACAAACGCCCATTTCTTCGGCGAATTAGATGAAAGATACAGATTAAAACTTCCACTGGTCGAAGCATGCACTTTTGAAATGTTCTTACGATTAACATTACATAAAACCCTATTGAAAATCTTACATGATACCGACATGATTAAACCACAGACAACCATGCACAGACTGAAGACGTCCATATCTTTGTTACAACTACCACAAATAACACCTGATTATCCAACAGTTTAGATAAAGTTGCTGATATGTAATAATTGTTCATATGTATTTTAATAATGCTTTATTATTACCACGTCTACCATGTACAAAGAAAAACAATGTAAAAAATAATCTTTTACACCTTTATTATTAAAAAAAGGATTTTATTTTCAGTTTAACTATTATTTTTGGATAATTAACGTTCTGATTACACCTTAGGGTTAATGCACCATCCTTCAGTTATAATTTGGTCTCTACTAAACGCAAAATTTAAGGTTTGTAACTGCCGATTGCCACAAATATTCAGAAAATGTGTTTAATTGACAATAAACCAACATGTTAACAGTTCGTCTCAGTATGTTGCACAAAATTTGCTAAAACGACTCTAATAGTCATTTTGGAAATACTTTTTATGCCTATATTACAGAAGCTAGACATTCTACCCAAAACGTTTATATAGAAAAGTTGGTATTTATCGCCTTTTTTATTTCAGTGGCCCTTGCATGTTTTCGCTCTTTAGATGATTAGTTTTTAAAAACTATAAAGCGACCACTACATATCAAACACCATTTGTTAAACATAATTTGTTTGTGACCTATATATATGTGCAGGTTCCCTTACCACACTCGATATATTTTATACATGTTTTGTATAATTTGTTTCTGCAAGCAGAAATGAATGGGCCCCATATTAAATTAAAAAGTGTATATTCTCGTTGTTTAGATTGTGATATATACTATTGTTGATTAAATTATCCCGATTGTAACAGTTTTGGTTCTTTCAGCTAAAACGAATGTGATCTGAAATACCAAAAAAACTTCCATCAATGAACAATTAAAAATTCCATGGGTAAAAGTTTTTAATTTAAATTGTACATGACGATTTCCGTCTGACAAGACACTAACGTAATAATTTGATAAAACAATATACTTACAAAATTTTGGAAATTTTTCAAAGTTATTGAAAGTGGATTAGTTTTTAGCATTTTTTTTCCATGTGGAATAACACCATACAAAATTAATTCGAAATCAAGCACCTTGGGTTATAATTCCCAGAAATTTGTCAAAAAAATTAAATTAGTTATTTTACGATTCTGGGAAGTTCCAGTGGAGTAAAACCCTAACTATTTGGTTTTGAAATATTCAGTCATAATATCTACAACTCATGAAAGTTTTGTTTTGAATCAACGACCCCTACTCGAGGATTTCGGAAAAGACACTCATGTCGTTTGACGAAAAAATAAGTACAAAAACAATAGGATAGGATAGCATATTCATGTTTATCCCCGTATTTGAAAAACCAATGGGGTTAACACACGGGCAATCGTCAGATCACCTCGCGCCCACTGTCGGGTTACCGGAGTTAATGCAGTGTGTTTTATATGATAGACAAGTTCAATTCAGTAGAAACTACTATTCTTCCGGGTTGAGCCATTGTTTTTAAAGTCCCTTGCCCAAGGATACAAACGACTAGCTAGCAACCAGTTTCGCACCTGCAACCTTTCAATTTAAATACGATGCAGTAAACCCCCCGACGAACCGGCCGGAAACAATATGTCCCCTTTTAAAAAAGAGACCTATAATAACACTTTTATGACACTAATTAAAACCGTGAAACGATGAAAAGATAAACTAAATGTTATCCACTCTTCTCATATATAAAATAAATAGAAGTTGTATTGACAAAAAATTGATCCAAAACAGAAAACAACTTGAAATACTTCGCATGATGTTTCTAATATTTCACAATATAAAAACTATATAAAGAAAAGTTATCGAAACGAAACTGTGATCAATAGTGTATCAAGCGCAAAGTGAATCCCTTAATTGTTTCTTGTAAAAAGCATATATATAATTAAATAATATTGTAATTTTTTCCGCCCGAAGTTTCGAGCCTGGGATGGGCCCCGACGCAAGACTTTTATTGGATATAATTCTGTCAATTGGAAATATAAAGGTGTCAATGTGACTTTTGAACGAAAGTTTATGTTTGTAAATGGTGGATTAATTATTCTTACTCGCAAACCCGTATAGTTTTGTTTTACAATACAAGTTTCAATACATAATGGAAGCTTAACACTGTAGAAAGTTGTGCTCAAGAACAAAATGAAAAATTTGTCTTTAAAATTTAATAAATGAACGAAAGTCGGTTTTTAACAGTGTGTGACCGATTTTATATCGGGAAAGGACGTTCACACAGGGGGCGTGTATATCCATTACCTTTGCAGCTATTGTCATTTATCTGTTCATCTAATACTTCTGCACAATTCTCTGAAGTCCCCCCACTTGGGTTTCCAGGTCGCCATTCAAGCTTCCCACTCAGGAGTGGACTTCCGTCTTCCCAAACCCATTTTCCTTCCTCTGCGCGATCGGTGAGGCCTAACCAAAACCTTTTAAAGGTCGGCGTTAACCAAGAAAACTTTGCTTCATTGTAGGATGCGATTTTCCTTTCAAATAAAATGATATTGTTTTTACATAAATAAAACTATAAACTGTCAACCACGTGTTGTCCAACACTATTTTTAGAACCCATTTTTATTAGCTATATGTTTCCGCATGCGGTAAAGTTTTCCCTCAGGTTATCGAACACTCTTGGTATAAATGATGCAAAGTATATAACCTTTGTTTATGCAATCAGAAACTAATAGGTTACTTAGTTGCCAATATAAACTTAATATCTAAAT
>CH002967.1:686292-704744 GCA_000149265.1 Ciona savignyi
TCACGCTACAGAAAAGGGGCATAGTATTTGCATACTTTGAATAGGTATACCTGACTTTATCAAACAAGTATAGACATGGTTTGTATTAATATGCTAAGGAAATCTTTTATAGAAAGATAAAAAGCTTTCTGAAACTCTTTTTATGTTGAAAACGATAGGACTTTATTTCTGAAATATTTAAATATACAAGTTAGCTAACTGCAGATAAATCAATTGCTGTTTTGTTTATAGTTGGTGCAATATATGTATAGTAACTTGTGCAAATACTTAGACTGTATATGCTATAAATCCATGCATTACGCTATGAAACAATTTTTATTGGACGATACATTTTTATGTTTCTTAATTCACAAAATTATATAAATATTGAATATACACAACATTTGTAACAGCATCCGTATTGGGCTAAATTAAAGCGGCGATTAAAATAATGTAAAATAAAAATGATTTGAAGATAAATAAATGGTCCTATTTGTGACGTTCTACATTCCAGCAATAAGTGACATTTTAAAATAATCTTGGCAAAATCGGTTGCAACAAACACACAAGTACCATCTGTGTCTATTTAAGTAGAACCTTCCAAGTTATAATTTCTCAATATAAAAATTATAATTTTCTTAATTCCAGTTGTAAGCGGCTTGATTTAACAACTCAGCATTCGATCGGTCGCATGACAATACCGGCTCATTTAGCAGAATGCGTTCATCATATTATGTATGAAGGGTCTTTCACCTCCGTTAACTATAACTCTAGATATGTGTTACGTCGTCCCAGAGTTAAGATTAATGATTTGGTTAATGTTTTCCGGTAGACTCTTGTGGTACTTTCGTTGCACCGCTAATTTTATTTCTTCTGGATTTGAAGTGGGCACCGCCTGTATCACTGGTGGCAGATTTTGACCTGGTTCACGTTGTTGAATTTGGCTTTGTCCCGTATAAACTACACGTTGTCCTAAAGAATTAATTACCTGTAAAAATATAATATAATTAGTTAAGCCAAATACCTTGATTGGTTAATTAGTTTAGTGCATGTCAACAGAACGGATTTTATGTCGAAGCCAGTGGCTTTTTAGTCGGTTTTGTCCCTGGGCAAAAATCTTAGCGGAAATCGTCTTACCCCATGAATGGGTTGACACTTAGGCTACAGAACAATATACAAAACACTGAAATGGCTTTGCCAACTGGGACATAGGAACGAGTTATGGAATGGTAACTGTTGATAAATACTTTCTAACGGTTACCAATGTTAGTTCTCTATTCGCCAAGATACATTTAACACACCCAAACATTTTAGTTTGGTGTAATGTGTCCATTTTGTATCACGTTAGGTGTAAATATAAGATTTCGAACTCATAATGGGCTCCTCAATATAGCCGTTTTTATAAAGGCATTCGTATATGTATCGACCCCGTTTAAAATTAGGCAACACTTACTTCGTACTTATAAAGAAATAGTGTTTCATTTTCATTACTGGTAAAATGCAATGTCCTATCACGCTTATAATTGTAATCAAACCCATATAGTTATCAAACCCATCAAATAACCAGGAATCAGAATATATGTTTTTCATGAAATGAAATCACTTTAGAAAAATAAATTCGAATTCAAACACTTACCATAGAATCTTTATTTGCCTTGAAAATATCAGAAGGTTGTAAATTGTTTAATGCTTCAATCTGATAAATAAATATATACAGTTGAAAAAAAAACACATATTTTTTGTCAGTGATGTAGATTGTTATAAAGTGTTCTTATGTCTATAGGTATTGAAATGACAGGCTTCCGGATGTATGTGTTTAAAACGTGGCCTCATTCATTCTAATACTTGCATTGGCAAGCGGGAGGTACAAAATTAATAAATTGAGATCTAAGCACATTGAGCATAAATATCTTGATAAAGCATACAAAATAACTTACATGCTTTTTTGCAATTTTCTTATTTTGTTCCCGTTGGCGTTTGATTGCCATGGCGTCCTTTCTCTGTTGGTGACTTGCAAGTGCTGCTCGCTTGGCATTTAACATGTTCTTTTTAGATTGTTCTCTATAACATAAGTGCAATTTAGTTGTATAATCATATTTCGTTTATATCGATTATAGACTGTTCGACGAATTTTAATACGTGTCGTAATTTTGGTGGAGGTGGTGATATATATAGGGATGGGATTGGATAATTATATTTGTCCTTATAAATAAAAAAAAACTCGTAAATGAAGTGTTATCACATGGGCCACTGTCGGGTTTCCGAAGCTGTTGTAATGTGTTGTGTATGATTGAGGCGTTCCTTTAATTTTGATGGTTACTTGCTTGATCCATTTATGTTCTGACAGGTATAGTAACAGGATTTAACGATATCTTAGCACATCGGCCATCTATATATGGGCTGTCCTTTTTATTTTTGTAATTGGAAAATCTGTCATTTTGTGTCATTCTTGAAATTAATCAATTCAAGGTTATGTACTGTAAAATATAACTAATTGGATCCTCTGTCGGATATAAGTCATCTTCTACTTTAGAAAGTAATAAGTCAAATATTCAATATGTAAGTTGCATGGCAACTATTGCTCCACATTAACCGAATTGAAACAAAACTTACTTAAAGTGCTCTTCACGTATTCGAGCATCAAGCTCTTTGTCGCCGGAAGTGACCTCAAACCACCAGTTCCAGTGGTACAGCGGCTGGGTTCGGTTGTCTACAATTCGACTTTCCATCGCGTAGCATCCTTAGTAAATATTTATTTTCAAACCTAAGTGTTGAAACTATGCAATATAGCACATGATACGATATAAAATAAATAAGTAATTCATGGACTTGTGTTTTTTTGCCATGCTAGTTGATTTGTTGTAACTCGTCAGACCGTCCACCAAAAGGTGAAGGTTTGAAACCAGGTAAATATTGCTTCAACAAAGTGATTTAATGAGTGGAAATATTTTAACAATGTTTTTAAAATATTTAACAACTTGTAATATTGTAACGCTTATGAGGAATCATTTTCTGTTTTGTACACTATTTCGCACCGTTTATACCAGATATATTTTCACTTCTATATCAACATTAGTTTATATAAAATAACATTAGTTAATGTATGTTACATAAGGTTCTAGAATACACAATTATAACCGTATCTCAACGCTTAATTGACAAACATCTACCAACCTGGGACGTTTGGTATAGGGAATTGCGCAGTTTGAAATGTATATTCACGAGGCGTTTGAGGATCTTCAAAGTTCGGTAGTTTGTTGCCAGGCCAAGTAAACCGGAACATGTCTAAAATAATAGGATTGTAAGCGATTGCTGCTTTGAAATTGTGGTTTAATGCCACTAAAAACATCTGCGAAAAAGCCTGCCTTTTTCCGCAATAGAAATAAGTCAGTCATGAAAGTAACCTGTGTTTAGTTTGGATAAAAAAAGTTATTTAACTCTTATCAAAGTGAATTGGAAAACTAGGCAGGGTTTCCACAACGTGAGCTTACATTACGCATATTGTCGGTTAGCAAAGTTAGCAGCGTGCGTTTGAAATGTCGTTTTAATTTTAGCACAATACATTAATCCACTGTTTTCCGGCGATATCCGCAAAATGCCCCCGTGCACAAAGACACAACCGACCAACGAGCGACCAGTTTCCATCACAAAACGCTTCGACTCAAAGGCAAGCATTAACCAGGCTAATCGACCAGATAGTTTCTCCATATGTGCACCCAGCTTTAGAACTAAATCACACAACCAAACACGCACAATAACACTTTCGGCAACTTGACTTGCCTGAACCTAAAATAAAGAAAGCCTTTTGTGTTTTCCCATTTACGGGATGAAATTGCATCATGTGAAACATATTATTTAATTACGATGAAACTACAATTAACATTGCATTAACCCAAATTATCCAACCTACTTTCATTTTTACTAAGTTGTCCTTCAAAGTTTGTATTTTCTCTGTAGAACAGTGATGTAGACGGTTGAAGCAGAACCTGTAAACAAATTGGGAAAGACCTCGTGTTAATTTAACAAGATAATAATATTACATGATCAGCAATGTAACATGATCTCGTGATCGTATATGTCACATGATATCATACCATCACTTATGTCACATGATCATACAAAGATTATGTCACATGATCGTATTTGTCACATGATATCATACCATCACTTATGTCACATGATCGTATATGTCACATGATATCATACCATCACTTATGTCACATGATCTGACAGACACTTATGTCACATGATATAACACGATCACTCATATCAAATAAACTTACAAACACTTATGTCATATGATCGTATATAACACATGATATCGTACCATCACTTATATCAAATGATCTGACAAACACTTGTGTCACATAATATCATGATCAGTTAGTTTTAAAGAATGTTCAGCCATTACGACGAAAAACGTAAACCTCGTAATATAAAGTACATTTCCTTGCTTACGATAGATTACTTTTTGTTTAAATCACTAGGTTGGTATAATTGGTCAGATTGTTTCCTTGTCATACCGATAAAAGACATTTAATATTTAAGCATCATTCAAAGTAATAACATTAAAGCATAACTAACCGAAAATTGAACAGTAAACTTGAACCAGTGTTGTGGAACTGATACGTTGGTAAGATTGATCTGAAGTAGTTTCTTGAGAATCTGGAAATCACCAGAACCTCCTGGACAATATCTTGTGAAGGCAACTTTTTTCGGAAAGAACAACTTCCGTCTTGGAAGGGTGAAATTAAAGGGAATTTCTTTCTCCGGTACCTTTGGTTCTAAAGCACCGCTTATTACGACATGTCTTGGTACATTGCTCCGACGTAGCGTGTATTTCTCTTCCGAATTCTCGCGTTGAATACCTTTGCATTCTGGCCTCAGTTTCTCGCATAGGTCAATAGCATCATCGTAATTATCGACAATGGAAAATCGAAATTGGGAGCTTGGTGTTGTGGGTATGTTAATGTGCGGCGGAACTGGTGGCGCTTTCTTCTTTGATTTCAAGAACTTTTCAATTAAATGTGAAGCTTCTTTGACGTGCGTTAATTCAATGCTGAAGTCAAGATATTTGCCTTCGGTCCGATCATATCGACACGGCCCTACAGAAATAAGGTTACAAATGGGGTGTTGGATACAGGTTAGGAAAGGTTGCAGGTTCGAAACGGGTCGCTAGCTAATCGGATGTGTCATGGGGCACTCAACGGACATTGCCTGAACTCAGCAGATTATTGGGTTCTACCAAATTTAAGGAACATGTCCATCATACACAACATACTACAATAGCTCCGGTAACCCGACGTTGGGCGCGAGGTGATCTGACGATTGCCCGTGTGTTAACCCCATTAGTTTTCCTATTCATGAGGATAAACATGAATATCCTATATTTTCCTATTCTCGTGAATGGTATACATAAGGCACGTTATTACACGGGTTATCGTAAGATTACTTCTCAGTTATGCTAAGGAGCGTTCTCACACAAGAAGCCGTCAGACAACCTCGCTTTGGGTCAGATAACCTCACGTTGGATTAAGACGGTTCTTAAAATTTGGTAAAACTCATCATTTCACTAGGTTCAGACAATCAGTAAAGTGCCCTGACAAAGAATACAACCGACCAGTTGGCGACAAGTTTTGAACCTGCAACGCCCTAACCACCATGCTACTCGGCCAGTGAATGAACACAAAGTGTAAAATAAAACCTGGATAAAACTTTACTTCCTGACGTCTAGGATGTAAATCAACTATCCAATTAACAGTAATAACGCAATAAACTTATTGGGGGTAATCGGCGTTTTAAAAATATCTTCCAAGCATCCCAAGTAGATATGGTTACCAAATTCATTAAATAGGATAGGATATTCAGGTTTATCCCAGTGAATGGGAAAACCAAAGAGGTTAACACACGGACGATCGTCAGACCACCTCGCGCCCATCAAGGCGACGCATTTAACCGCCAGACTAACCGGCCGAAATATATAAAGAACTATAAATAACTTTTATTCACCGTTTTTAATATCAACGTCCATCGCAGGTGAATCGTCGAGGTGCAGAGTTATTCTTTGAATATCCAGCTTGCGAATGTCGATGACAAACTTGCTGTAGGTGGGGTGAGATTCCGTTGTAACAAGGCGATACTTTAAGTCGGATAGGCCATCCGTCTTTGCTCGCTGCACACGCGTTTTGTTGAGACGAGTTCTAAACACCGTATAAGTTAAAATAAGAGGTGATAAAAGTTCCGTTTACCTTGCTAAGTTTCGAACTTTTATCTGTCTTGTTAGATCCAGTTTAAATGACAATTTATAAACTGTTTTGCCATTCGACCAGAGGACTCCGTTAGGGTGGCAATCCAACCATGGTATAGAATAAAACCATTGAGAATGAATACTTAACACTATTGTACTTATCGACCTACTACCACATGATTACTGTCGGGTGACCAGAACTATTCCGTTCATAATAAGTAATAGGGAAAGAGATAAAAAATATTTGCTTGGGAGCATAGTAATAAGTAAACTAGTTAAGTACTTACGGAAACTTGTTAGGACTAAACTTCCACGGGTGCTTGTGTACGATCATCTTATACCGACCAATATTTAGGGGGACCGCAATAATTTTCATACCACTGTATATGAAAAATTATTACAATTAAAGCAAAACCAATAATTCTTCCAAATTAGTCCGTTTTGTTCTTTTTTGAAATAAGTTTTGAATCCACGATATTTAGAGGGACCGCAATAATTTTCATGCCACTGTAAATGAAAAATTATCACAATTAAAGCAAAACCAATAATTCTTCCAAATTAGTCCGTTTTGTTCTTTTTTGAAATAAGTTTCGAATCCACGATATTTAGGGGGACCGCAATAATTTTCATGCCACTGTATATGAAAAATTATTACAATTAAAGCAAAACGATTAATTCCTACAAATTAGTCCGTTTTGTTCTTTTTTATAATAAGTTTCGAACCCACGATGATCTCGTCAAACGTTCCGTTTTTTTATAGAAATCGGTGTTGCGTTAACCACTCGGCCACACAATCGTTAACCATATTCGTTTTTTTTCAAATAACTTGATTCTTAATTGTAGCTTTAAGTTAACGACTAACATTCTGTCATATTTATCCGCTTTCGTTTATTGTATCTAGTATAATAGTTTTCTATGTATCATTGTATCATTTGAATACCTTTTTTGTTGTAAGGAAAAAATTAACTAACTAAATACTAAATATAATTGAAACCAAATAATAAAATAACGTCATCTATAAATCGAAACATAAAATGGCTGCATTTTTATGTTTACCATTTTTATTGGACTTAGTTTTGAACCTGAATTGGACTTTTATGCAAAATTATGTGTTCGGATCGGTAGCGTTAACCGTCAGATCACGCAACCTTTCAAAGCAAGTAACATATTTTACAGGGCTAATTTTCGAAACCATAATGGATTCTTTACTAAGACCGTTTTCGTAGAGAATTTGATATCGGTCGTGTTAACCTTCGGCTAAACTAACATATTGTTTACTGTCCTCAGTTTCCATCGCATTATGGGTTCGTTGTGAACTGTATAATCGAGGAACGTTGTGTTTAAACGAGGGCACGCCAAATTTCAGGTGTGCACATGTGTTTTAAGGAAGTGTAATTAATCGGTATGTTAAATTAATTATTAAGATCGTGTTGTTTATTTTCTTGTACTTACCGCTTCAATACATATACGAAACAAAATCTATGGTGTTCGTGAGGCATTCGAAGTGAGTAACTGATTAAACGTGCAAGCTGATATACGGACATAAGCAAAGGGGCCGTAACAATAACTATCGTTCGTGCTTATCATTCGGCGACACAACCTTACACGCCACCGTACATTTATTACTATTAAATAAGAATGACTTAAAATAATGACCTTTTGCGCGTTATTTCTCCTGTAGCGAATGAGATTACGGTTTCACACCTAAATGTGGTTTCAAATGCCAACAGGTTCTAATTTAGCAGGACGACCGTGCCGCGAGGGGTTTAACACCCATAGATCCCAGTTCGATAAAATAACTGTAATAAGCACTCTGTGTACAAAGCTCAATTGCCAGATATAAGATATAATAGAATACTTTTGTTTATCCCACAATGGGAAAACTGCAATTTTGGAAATTTGAATGTAAGTACGAGGTAATCGGAGGATTTTTTGTATAAATCCATCTGCGTTTTTTCCGAAAATAAGTTTCCTTTTAGAATTACATTCCCCACTTCACTCGCAAACGTGTTCTAATTAAAAGGCTGCACACCTGTTAAATATGCGGAATTCCATATCGTTATCCTCCCCACCCCAACCCCAAAATTGGTTTGAATGTCCGTTCGCTTTCCTGTACTGCTCGGGTGTAATTCCGGTCACCCCGCCAAAGTCTGTGCCATAGTGTGGCTTGTAGTTGAACTTGTCTATTGCTGGAATGTACGGAAATCGATCTAGACGTTAAAAGGGTATAGTATTGTTCTGGAGATATACGGGTGGATATGTATAGGATATGATATTCATGTTTATCCTCGTGAATGAAAAAACACAAGGGGCGTTACCACACGGGTAATCGTCAAATCACCTTACGCCCCCGTCGAGTTGGACTAGTGCAATTGCGGTGTGTTTTGTATGATTTAGACGTTCCTTCAATTAGGAGAAATTCCAGTAAGTTCAGGCAATGTCCGATAAGCACCTTGACCATAAAAAACAACCGACAAGTTAGCGACCAGTTTCGAAACTGCAACCGTTCGGTTGAAAGACGCACTAATCCACCAAATCAATCCGAAATTTATAAAAATGTTTGTCATGATATCTTGGTAGGTTTATATAGTACTTGGACTTTCAGCCAACCGGTTGTAGGATTGAAACTGGTTGGCTGTGTTCCTGGGCAAGGCACTTATTGATAGCATCAGAAAAAACACATGTATACTGTGTGGTGGTCTAAAGGCATTTGATGAATAGACTTGTTTCTTCCCTACACGCCTATTGATGAGATTGTAGTAGCTTACCCGGTGACATATGTTTCGGTTGGTCGCCACATGAGTATATGTTCCTATCATCTTCTGGAATCATGTCGACGTCATGGAAAATTATGCAATCGTAGAAATCAATTTTCATTGCTTCTTCGAAAGCCGCGTTCATAATCAACGCTTTGTTGAACTGCCCGTCGTCAAACTGTTAGGACAAAGATGAAATGATATCTTTTACCACCGTGAATGGGAAAAGTGGCGTTATCACACGGCCAATCATAAAATTAATTTGCGAAAACGCAAGGGAGCCTTATTACACGGGTAATTGTCAGATTAGCTTGCGCCCACCGTGTGATTAACAGAAGAGCGATGCAAAAGATAGGATGTTCATGTTTATTCCCGCGAATGGGAAACGCAATGTGCTTAAACACCCGGACAAACGTTAGATTACCTAAACACCCGCCCATCGTTGGGTTACTGTAGCTTTTGTAGTGTATTATGTATAATTAATATGTTCCTTCAATTTGGTAGAACCCATCATCCCACTAGGTTCAGACAATGTGTATATAATTGAGACTTTTTTACTGCTTTACAATCTATCAATCAACTGGGTCAATGTAATGAAGTGCCCTAATCGAAGTCAACAACCAACTAACTTTCAACCAGATTGACCCAAAACCCTTTTTGAAAAAAATGAGGAGTTTTGAGGGTTGAAAACCTAATCAGGCAAAAAAATTCTATTAATTTTATTTTAAACCCCTGATTTCATTTCGGTACTTATTTAAATAAGGGGTGAAAAACCTCAAATACAATGCTTTTAAATACAAGGGATTAAACACCCTATGGTTTCAATGCTTTTGGGTTAAAGTAATAAAAAAGCTTTAGGTTTCAATATAATTATTCCTTTACCTGTTCTGATACATATATGCAGTAAGCTATTCCTTGTCGCTGCATCATCGGGTGCAGATAATACAACAACGTCTTTAAATGAGCGTCCCGGTCCTTGAAAGGAACAATTACAGCAATCTTCTGGCTGTTGTATGGAGAAATTATAATTAGTGCGATTGTATGCATGTACATTTTAAATCCAATAAAACAATGTAACTTGAATTATTAATGAAAGAATGGGATATTCATGTTTTTTCCACGTGAATGGGAAAACACAAGATGCGTTAACACGAGAGCAAGCGTTAGAACACCTCGCGCCCACCGTCGGTTATGATCGATTATTGCATTTCCACATTTTAATGTTTTTCATGTAATTATTGATCGTATATAATGTGGTCAAATATGGTTTGTTCTACAAAAGTAAATGGTCGCTAGTTAGTCGATTGTGTCCTTGGGCAAGGCACTTAACGGATATTGCCTGAACCCAGCGTATTAATGGGTGCTACTGAATTGATGGAACGTGGGTATATCATATACAGCACACTGCAATAGCTCCGGTAACCCGACGGTGAACTCGAGACGATCTGACGATTGCCCGTGTTTTAACCCGCTTGGTTTTCCCATTCACGAGGATAAACATGAACATCCTATCCTAACAGCCGCTCTGTCCGGTTCTTGTCGAAGGAAACACCACGTCAAACTCACGTTGGAATACAAGTCGGGTTGTAACATCCACCGCGCAATAAATGATGATTTGAAATGTTTTCTACTTCTTCAAAACTTGGTGTAATGTTCGGATTGATATGCATTTCGCCCACTGTAGAATATGAGTTAAGTAGAGATAATATATCATATTCGTTAACCCTTTCCGTGCATATTTGTCTAAGCTAACCCCAAATTAGATATATACAGCACGCCAATAACATTTACCTAAAAAATTAAAACATTAAGTTTATCTAAACGTCTTGTTGTGAGGTTGGCAAGCAATTTTACACTTCTTTATAATAATAATAATAGGAAATCTGAAGCTCGAGCGGGAATTTACATAGAAAGGCGAGGCCTTTACGGACAATTTCCTAATTCTTTTTATTCTTTTAACTTGGGTTTTTCCCGCTGCGTCCTTCAAATTTTACATTATGTGCTTGCTGTAACAGATGTTATTTTCCGCTTTTCCGATACCCTCATTTATAAGTTGATATTCGTTTAATTACTGCTTTTTTTTAAAGCAAATACACAATAAAACTAAGCCAATATTTTATAATGATATACCGAAGATATGAATAAAACACAAAAATAAACAAATAATACCAACTCCCTCTCAGGATTTCCTGCATTTTAGTCTACTACATATTTTTGTTCAAGTTTAACCGCCATTCATGTTGTATTTAATTAGCAATTTTAAACACTGTTCGTTTTGCCGTATTTTTTCTGTTCCTGGGTTATTTTAATGATTGCTGCTATTTGCAACTTTTACAAAAAGGAGATAATTAAACTAAACTTTAAAATTAATGTTTTTAACGAGTCAAGTTTCAAAGCCGTGTTATGCTCGTTACAAAGACCGTTTTTAAATAAAAATTGTTATATAAATCGGTGGCGTTAACTAATTAGCTACAGAACTGTTAAATTCTATGGTTTTTTTTTATTTGCTTTTTATCGAGCCAAGTTTCGAACCCATTATGGGCTCGACACCAGGACCGTGTATAACAGACGGTATATGTATCGGTCGCGATAACCATTTGGTCACACGACCGTACTTCTATGTGGTTTCTTACTTAGGTCGTGCTCGCTACAGTTGTGTAATGCCATCAACCGTCGAGCTGGAATATCCGGTTTATCGACTTCCACCACCAATGCTTCAACACTGCGTATGCTTTCAATGGTACTGGTTGAAATTATTTGATCACGAGGAACTGATTTTCTCATTTGTTGATATAATCTGTAAAGATTCGAGATTTAGTAGTTATATTTAAATACGATCCAAATCAAAATTAAGGTTTTAGCCCAATTTTTTTTCTGAAAGAATGCATGTTTCGCTCTAAAATGACATTCAGTCCTTATTCAAATAGAAATCGGGGTTTTATTCTTAAAACTGGTTTCCTTGAATGGTCAAACGGTAAAGTAGTGGATTTAAAATCGGTGCATATTCGGTTCGAGTTCCACGGTGATAAATATTCGCCTGGCATTCTTTAAAATTTAAATGAGTATTTTTTTTGGTTAAATTTTTACACAAAATTCAAAATTTTTACAGAAAATTCAAAATTTTTACACAAAATTCAAAATTTTACACAAAATTCAAAATTTTTACACAAAATTTAAAATTTTTACACAAAATTTAATTTTTTTACACCAAATTCAAAATTTTTACACAAAATTTAAAATTTTTACACAAAATTCAAAATTTTTACACAAAATTCAAAATTTTACACAAAATTCAAAATTTTTACACAAAATTCAAATTTTTTACACAATTGATATAATAACATGTTCCTAAGGACATTTTAATATAAAGAGCAATAACGTCAATTAATTATTTGCACAAGGTGTAAGATAACAGCCAGGTTTAGAGTTTTAACCAGTCCTTACGCACAAGTAATTATCAACCATTTTACCAATTGACCAATTAACTAAAATTATCAAGTTTACTTGCTGTTATTTAATTCCATGGTAAATTATTAAAACTACTAAAAACTAAAATGTTCAGTCAAAATACCTTGGATCACTGCGAGGTATTACGACCACAATGCAAAACAAAAAAGCCAAAGAAGCCACACATTTTGTTGCCCTTCGTGACCAGAATTTCCGATAGCACCTGACAGGCAACAGTCGAAGCGCCAGGATTCTTCCACTATTACTCATCTTCTTACACAGTACCGGTAACTAACCTTTAGCGTATTAACACAACAGACCTATAGCATATGTACAGATCCCTAAGCTACGGAGAACGTTGAAATGATTCTAGAAAAATAATCAAAAAGTTTAACCATTCGGTTAGTTTAATATTCTCAATTATTTTTTGCTTCTCCGTTATCGTAATGGAAAAAAATAGTGAATATTTGTTTAAAAGAAGCAAAAATAACAACGGTGTATCTACAGTAGTTAAAACTAAACACACATGATAGTACCATGAGAAAACAAACATACAGACATGGCCGTTAAACATAACCATAAAAATACACTTTGCAAATTATTTAAGAAAGAATTATGAAACTACGGAAATAAGGAAATTAAATGCTATAGTTAAAATTTCTCTGTGCTACATTACAGTTAGAAGGATCAGTGAGTCATAATTTCTACATTCCTACAGGTTTAAACTCAGTACCCATACGATTTAATAATACTATACATTTCCGTATCTCTTTCTGTTTTAAGTATTGCACATTTTTTCTCGGGATTATCCTATAATTTCATAAATTCTGACGTAAATTACAAAAAAAAAAGGATCATTAGTCTTTTAAATATCCGTAAAAAGGCCACTTAACACGAAAATATTTAAGACTTAAGCAAACCAAAAACAATTACACTGTACACAATGTCACAAAATATGAAGCCAATATTGTAAGCTAGCACGTCCACTATTTAATACAAGTTTGCAGCATTGGTCTCAATTATACGATCGACTAATGATTCCGTTCGCTTGGGATGTCTGAATATTTAATGATTAATAATGAACTCCAGCCTACGATTACATGAATGCCAATTTAATTATGCCGACTTAAACTCTCCTTACGAATATGGCTCGACTGTGTCATGGCATTTTCTTAAAGGACAATTTTTATTCTGATTTGCAATTTTTTTTAGCATTGACCTTTCTAGACCTTTCCTAGTTTTAGTCTTGACAAGTTTTCTTATAAGGGTCTATAGCTGTCTTTACTGTTAAATAATAAAAGTGCATTTCCAACTCTGACAAAATCCATAAAATAACTCTCTAAATCCTCCAAAAGAAGCGACATTACCGAAATCCTGTTTATCGGACAAACCAAGCACAACAAAACTGTGTACGCGATAATTTGATCATGCAACGTATTCATTGCCCGATCTACCTCGAACCACGTCGCGACGTTGCCTTGGGCGCTTGATATCGAAACCGTTGCCAAACTGCATCTGAAACATTCATCTGATTCGACAAAAGTCGGTAATTCAGGGCGCTTGATTTGCTCTTTTGTTATGTGCACTGTACATGCATAATACATCTAATAACAATGCGAGTCATTGATTTAGTGGTTTTATATACAGGCTTAAAAAGTTGGTAATCCAGGATTATCCATTAATTTCATTTGAAATGGCGCAGTATAGAATAGAATACGCAGCTGCAATTTAGACCTCGATTAGATTGCACGAAACCGACTTTGTTAGGAAAGAAATGCCTGACCAGTTGATAAACCCTGGCTTCCGACACACAACGGTATAAATGAACCAACCATTCACACACTGTAACAACTTTATAACTTTAACTATGGGCATGATCTGTTTTCTGATACCAGCAGATAAGCCTTGGTCTATCACGCACAAGGATATAATTGCAGCTACATTCCACAAACTGTAATAACTTTAAAAACTTGACTGTGGGCTGGATGTGACAAACGAAAACAGTATTTAAAGCCACACTTTAACACCCAAGAGATTATAAATAAACCAACAATCCACACACTAATAATTCAACCATCTGAACTGTGGGTATGATGTGTCGTACGATACCAGTACGTAAAGCTTGAATGTCCACCCACGAGGATATCTTTGAAGCAATCATCCACATACGCACTGCAAGAGCTCCAGCAACTCGACTGTTGGCATTGGGTGTCCTACGATATCAGTAGATACACTCAAACTTGCCGCCCACGAGGATATAAATAAACTAACAGTCCAAACACTAATAACCCCATTACCTTGACTGTAGGCAGGATGTGTCTTATTATATTTCAAGCCGACATTCCTACTTACCAGAAAATATGAACTAACCATTCACACTAGGGATAGGATAGGATAGAATATATATATCTGTCCCAAAGAATTAAAAAACCAAGGGATTTAACAAACGGGCAATCGTCAGATCACCTCGCGTCCACTGTCGAGTTACCGGAGCTATCGCAGTGTTTTGTATATAATAGACACGTTCCTTCAATTTGGTAGAACCCATTAAGCCGCTGGGTTGAATCGATGTCCGTGAAGTGCCTTGCCCAAGGACACGACCCACCGGCTAGCGACCAGTTTCGTATCTACGACGCTTCGGCTGAAAGGCTACGCACTAAACTACCAGACTAACCGGGCGGACAGTTAACAAATATTCAAGGCATTTCGTCATTAAAAGCATCATTAGGCCCTTATTCCAATGGAATGTGGACATTTGTTATTTACGCCGAGGTCTCACGTGGAACTGTATTTATTATGGTGGTTCGTGCCTGAATCTAGATGAAATTTTAGATCTATGTGTTTCTCCATTTTACCTTCGTCAGCTCCTTATTCAAATAGAATGAGAACATTGGTTATTCCACATATTAAAATAAAATTAAATTTATTTTGTGGTCAAAACAATAAGATTGGATGAGCGCGTAAACACACAAAGAAAATTGTGGCAAACAGAACCGAATGTTATAAGATAAACTTCTGTACTAAGTTGTTTAAATTCATTCTGCATGGTCTGATAAAAAATAATGTCATTTAGTAAAAGGCAGACGTTTTGGCTGCAAATGACGACAACTTGCTCCAAAGCGCTATACCGCACATTCTTCTTCAGGGCTCTATATCGTTTGCTCTTAATTAAATTTTGATTGCTTAATATTGTTTTTTCGCCTAGGTTTGGCGGTCGCGTCCGCTATATTTATTAAATTATATCCTTTTTAATGACGCGTTTTAACGACTGTTCGTTTTGCCGTGTTTTTCTGTTCCTGTGTCGTGATTATATTCGTTTGCCATTTTTAATAACTGGGGCAAAAAATTAATTAATTAAAAAACTAAGCTAAGCAAAATTCACTAACACGACCACCCCGCTAACGCGTCCACTTGATGACGGTCCCATAGGTGGTCAGGTAAGCGGGGTTCCACTGTATTTATAAAATATACAGTCTATTCAGCGTTTCTCAAACTATGGGTCGCGAAAGGAATATTGGTGGGTCGTAAAAAGTTATAAAGCTCTGATTAACTATAGTGGCTATTTCCTATACAAAACTCAAGGGGAAATTATCATAATTGTGACATCACACAATCTTGAATCGTGGCGTGATCTTTACCTGACCTCAGATCATTGAACCTTTCGTCTCTCACACATGTTACAACTATATCTAAAGTTAAGTGGGTCGCCATAAATTGTAGTAATTAATAGTGGGTCCCAACTCTAAAAAGTTTGAGAACCACTGGTCTATCTATTTCGTTTTTAAAAACACCATAAAGTCCTTACAGGAGGGATAGATTCTACGAATTCTCACAACACTCAACAAAACAGTATCAACAATTTCATTTATTCTATAATAACACGAACAGCAAGAAGGTTAACTACGCAATAACGCAGCCATTTAAACTCGACAATATGTTAGAAATCGACAACAGACTTAACAAATGTCGGCAAAACTTTGGGTTCGCAGTGGTTATAATGGCAGCAACGGATCGTGGAATAGGGGATATATTGTTATATACAGTACGGAAAGGGCAGTACTATACAATGCATGCAAATCAATAATGCACGTGAAATGCTGTCGTATTGACTACAGAAGTGCCGCAAACTAAATGAACGAAGAACACCCAAGGTTGATTTCTGAGTCTGGTGACCTATTTTTTGCGCCTGCAAAAATAAAGTGTTAAGTGTGACGTCTTTCCTAGATTAAACGGGTAAAATTGCATATTGATAGATTTCTGTATGGTAGTATAAATAAAATAAGCAATGTGTTTTAGAATTCCTGGCCAAAGTGGTCTACCGTTTACCAGCTTCGAGTATGTAATGTAAAGTGCTCCAACTCGGTAAGAGCTACGTAGTCGTCTAAATTGCAAGTCCTATCTGTTGAACCACACACGGTAATAGCTACAGAAAATCGACTGTGGGCACAAGGTGTATTACTGTGCATCTAAGCAAGCCACTTAACATTGCTCCATCCCAGTAAAATTTAACGAGTCATCAAAATTGCAAGGTTTGATTTTTACACGCCCGTACAGGTTCAGCTAGCATTCTCTATTTCAGATGATCTACAATCCTGGGACTTAACATCGTTTAACCATAAATTAATTTGTTGTAATTAAACCACTAACAAAATCAAGAAACGTTAAAACACTAGTTTTTATTTGACCATAATGACTTTGTCAAACAGCCACACGAAACACAAATGCTGTTGCAAATCCAGAGACCCTGGGTTCAAAACCACAACCAGACCCCAAAGGACTTACTTGTTGGTTACAGCAGCTACGTTGTTAGTATTCCCAATCCCGTAAGCGCACTGGAAAAACAAGGAATGGTTAAATTAGGGTCATCTAGGGTATGTGTCTTGGCATTTGTAATCCTTTATAAACTTAATCTTAAATGATAGGATAGGATATTCATGTTTATACCGTGAATGGGAAAACCGAGGGGGTTAACACACGGGCAATCGTCAGATCACCTCGCGCCCATCGTCGGGTTACCGGAGCTATTACAGTATGCTAGTGATTCAAACTCTATTAAGCAATTTTATAATTCTGTTGTTGCAGGTAAACAACAGGGCTACATGGGAAGGGTTCTAGTTTTAACTCAATAAAAAATCGTGTATCTGCATTTAACCTTAAACTAGGGAAACATGTTGTAGAATTTGCAACCTTTTTTTAAATTTCAATCTCAAAGGATTCGAGTTTTATTAAGTGTTTTTAGGAGAATATTTAGGAATTAAAAATAAAAAAAAAAACACTTTTTTGCAGTTAAAAAAGGTGCATTGACGCATATATCATGCTACATTGCTATGAAGAATTCTGACAAAACAACACTAAGAATAAGAAACCTTGGGAAAATGTTTTAGTTTTAACTAAAGAAAAAATTGTTTACGACTGGATTTGAATAGAAATTATTTTTTAAATCTACCAAATTTAAAATAAAGTGCTCATAGTGAAGATTATAATTAAGAAATACAGAATAATTCCAAACTGATTTGGATAAGGATATCCCTTACTGCATATCTCTACAACAAGAATACAGCAGTTTGGATACAGAATAATATTTTGACTTTCCTTTATTAAAAGAGATAGCAGTTGAAACAGACTAATATGTTGACTTTTATCCATTAAAAGAGATAGAAGTTTAGATACAGATTAATATTTTTACTATCATCCAATAAAAGTGACAGCAGTTTGTTAACAGACTAATATTCTAACTTTTATTTATTTAGAAACACTGCCACCATTCTTTATCAACAGTGGGTTTGACTGTAATATCCAACTCATTGCAGTGAAGTCAATGCAATAAACATCCAAAGGGTTTGACCGCAACATCCAACTTACCCGCGTCTCCACATCGGTCCAACTTGATTGTTCATCAACTGATGCCTCTTCTATCGAGGTTTCCGATCTGCGCTTTCTACGACTGGGGGGAGAGGGGAGGGGGGGAAATTTTGCCCGGTTATTTATGCGGGACCCAAGAAGTGGGTAAGGAATTACTGGGG